>LQNK01000299.1:178505-228745 GCA_001586405.1 Phoebis sennae | reverse complement strand
CACCAATAAAATATAAGAAAAGCTTTAAAATGCTACAATATTAGGCTCAAGACGTGTCATCTAATATAATAATATTTTAGATTATCATAGATTAGCTATGCCCACCCGCGTATATCTCGTACGCGTGGGATTTTCGGCATATAAGTTATCCTATATCCTTTCTCAGGTTTCAATTAATAAATTGTATCCAAATCGGTTCAGTGGTAAAGGAGTGAAAAAGAGATAGACATACAGACAAACAGCTAAACAGACAGAGTTACTTTCGCGTTTATAATTTTGTTACAATTAAGACGGATATCGCTCAAAATAAAATAAAAGCTATTGCATTTGTGAATCAGTCACATTAGGTATTTAATATATTAAAAAGGGTATTCTACTACTATAATATTAAAAACGAAAAAAGTAATGAGGTTGTTGTTTTCTTCGTCATTAGGGAAGACTGTGTTACGAAATCACGTAGTAAAGCTACGAGTAACTCCTTTGATTTTGTGTTAGCAATACATCCTAATGGTGTATTTTGCTATGCATTAAATCTGTGGCTGAAAGTTTTACTTGAAAGGACTATCCATAGAGACTTTGGACGTGAAATGTTCAAAATTTCACGCTTAACTTTGAGATATCCTTAAATATAATTAAGCATCTCGCTTCTTAACAGCGAATGTGCCGATGTTACATTAAACAACCACTTAATTAACTACCTTTTAGTATCTAGATATAAAAATGTTTTAACGACTTATACTTTATCAGAGGATCTTAATTCTGCGGTTACGAAAAATTAAGATCATCAATATGCATTATGTTAATGTAAAAGTAATAAAGTAATTTAGAGCAAATTATATTTTAATTCTTAAAGTTCTGGTGTTCTAAATCTTTTTTGGGGGCACTTACAAGTTCAATAATTCTCAATGTTTCAAATTGGATTCAAGGACCAGCCGCTGGTTTGGAAATTCATAGTCGTAGATCGTCATTTGTAGATATCCTGTAATGTGCTTCAAGACTAGTTGAACTTTTTTATACTTTTGAAAACCCCATATTTGCTTTAAGAGTAGCCGTAGAATTTAGTAACTGAAACAAAAATGCTTAAAATTCTGTATAAGAGACGGAGTATTGGAATACTTATTTTTAGGTAAAACTGAGCATAATGTGACACCCAGACTCTAAAAGAATACTTAAGTACGTTAACCAAATATACATTTGATAAGATTAAAAATATTCATTTCTAATAAAGGTATTCAAATTGTACTGTGTATTTTTAATAGTACAGGCTACTTCTTGTTTACGTAGAAAGTGTAGGTACCTAAGTATAAATTGTTATTCTGCATTAATTTTAGTTTTCCATGTTTCACTTGGGCCAAGCATCGCATATGTATTGATGAGAAAACCATTTAAGATAGTATAGCGTATAAAAGATTGATAAATTTAAATTTATTCCATTTCAGCGCAGTCTTGTTAAGGAGTCAGTAAACATATTTATAAACAGATATTATTACCTACGTGACGCACGTTGTTGATGCATTTAATGTTTTGTCTATTGCATAAATATTTATAACTTGCACAGCGGAGAATTCCTAAGCGATAAGAGGAAAGTCAGCGACGTCGGCACGTGTTCTAAGATAGCATGCATCAATAATATACTCGTTAAAAATAGTTAGAGATAGTCTCGTGTGGGCGCCGTTTGATAAAGCGGGTTATCGTTTAATGTGGGAAGATTCCACCACAAACAAGGGTCCTAATGGTCCGTCTACATGGCCGCAAACTGCCGCAAACGTCCGTAGCGTAGCGTCTGCTTCTAGTGCCAAATGATGTAATTATGCGATAAACCGCGAAAGAATATAAGGAAAGAATTATCCGGGAATCGATTGTTCTCGAAATGGGAAATATAAACTGAGAAATCCTTGTGCAATTCAATATAAATTATGTTTTGTTCAATCTTATTTGACAATTATATTTTGATATTTTATTTATGTAGATATCATATTAAAAAATATTAATGGCAACATATCTGTATGAGCGTTTACATATTTCATACATTTAAAGATTAAGTAGATTGTAAGTCAACAGTTAATTTGTTAATTTGGCCAATAGTTTCTCATTTATGTTGGTTTCACACTTTTAATGCCCTTTAAACGATGCTTTGAAAGAATAACCCATGTAGTTACCTGAAAATTTAGTGTATGCTCAGTTTTATATATAAATGCTCTGCCCTTGCGCGATTTTAAGATGCAATAAAACGTCTTAATTTTATTCTAGTGGCGTTAAATCTGGTCTAATGGTTGTGTAGTTTATTATTGGAGTAGTGAATGCACGTGCAGGCAAAACAATAACAACCTACCAACCAAAGGAGTATGTAAAAGTTACATCAATCTACTTGGATTAGTTCCAATATCATTATCAATGAAGAAGAGGATGAGATGGCTTTAAATGTATTATGCTGCCAGATACTGTACTAATTTATTTCTTAATTTCTTTGATGATATAATAAGAGTGTTAATTAATTAATATATATTTTTTTCCAAATCGGTAGCCTGTAGGCGTTTCTGCGTCGAAGTTTTTCCTGAAAATTGTAATAAATAAATTATATATGTAATGTTTTGCCTTTAATACTTATGGAATTATAACATTTCTGAAGTTTTCAAACAAAAGTAGTTACCATTAACATTCTGAGTCTCAACGCTAGGGACTAGGACGCACGATGTCACTAAGAACTTCCTAAGTTCCATACCCATACTCACTTACTATGTCTTGGCATTTACGTATGATCTCATTTTGTATAGACTAACGATTCTATATTTTATCTACAGAAACATAAATATTAAAAATGTTTTCATTGGAAGGTCAAAAAATGTCTTCAAGGTGCCTATATTGTATCTAGTTACGTGTAATACCGGCCTAACAACCAACGTAATTTATACTTGTCTTGCTTTTTAACTTAATTAATTGTTTTACATGACTGATAATAAAAAATCGCAAAAATTCCGTTGATATGGGGTCAAAAGGCGACTTGACAACAATTTCAGTTACAAATTACGTAAATAATATACCGATGATGTTAATACCAGATAATAAGTATAAATAGAATTATCTCGAATTATATATTGTTCTATTACGTATGTTAGAAAGAGTTATATTCAATTCATTCGTTGTGAAATGTATTGCAAAAAAATTATAAGATTACATGACTAAAGTAGCTTCAAACTCGAGTAGTAGATGGAACGTTAACATATTCCAGATAGCCTATCTATTTACGAAATTTTATCAAAATCCGTTCCTTAGTTGCGTGTGATTGACACAGACATACAAACTTTCACTGTCTAAGATTGATTAAAAATTATAAATGAAATACATTTCTATTGCATATTTTCCGTATTATTTACTAGGGTGTTTTCGAAGTCACGTTAGAGGCAAGTCCAATAATTCCTAAATGCAAAAAATATACACTTAATGAATATAAAATATCCTCATCATATATAACAAATTAATAGTAGGAAAGTCGGTTGAACTCGGGCAAGGTTTAGTGGAAAATCCAAGCAAAACTCCAAGTCGTAAGCACCATTGTATTCCGACATTAAAAAACTTCATGAATATTCCATACTTCTGAATGTTTTCCTAACTATAATATATCTTTATTGTGGCTTATTTTATTTATATGAAATATATTAATTCCCTGCTGTTGCTTGTGATTTTATAAGTGTCAATTTTGTTAAATAATCTCATTCAAGCCTCATAATTTTTTTACTCCAATCGGTTTAAAGGCTTTTCAGAGAATACGTCAGAAACTGGCAGCTTTCTACTACTGATTAGTTGTATTAAATTGGCTTTTCAGTGTTTGTAATAATCATCGTTTTTCCAAATTCTAATAAGGTATTTCCAAAAAAATGTTATATGACGTTTCGGACGAGAAAAGACCCAATAAAAGGAACCACGACCGTTATTCTCGAAAGTCAATTTATATTCATTTCCTTTTAGTGTTTAAAATATACTCGACAAATTAATTATGATGATATTTACGAATACATGGTGTAATAACTATGAGTATAGTTTTTACGTTATGGGTTACGTATGATCCAATATTTCTGTTAAAATGTATGTTTACGCATTAAGTTATTAATAACTTCAATGCAACAACAACAAAAAGACTACGTGCCGATGATCTTTAACGAGTTTTAAATACGTATTCCCATCTAAATATAGCAAATAAAAAATGAACAAATAATATATTGCGTCAATACAATTCCCACAATCATAAGACTGACCGGGGTCAATTTAATAAGTATGTCGTAAGGGAAAGGGCATTAAACGTTTGTATTTTATTCGCTCTTATTTATTAATTTGACTCACAGTTTGTGAGTCATTTCAGTTAACTTAACTGATTAATTATTGCGAATGGCAATTAAATAGGTTTGTCACGTCTTTAATTTAGTTTTTATATGAAATGGAAGGTAAAGTTTTTTCTTTGCCCAACGTTTTCCCTTCAGTAATCAAAATGGTTAAGCAAGGCTAAAATATGTTAATTAACGAATATAAAATAATGTATTTATTTTTTAATAATAGAGTTCTTCAAGAGGAAGGTTTAGATATATGTATCTAACATACATATAGCACGTGCGAAATCGGGGCGCTAGTTTATATTCAATTTAATTCATAGATAATTCGTCGATTATCTTCAAACACGACAAATTCGCAAGCCATATTTTTCATAATTGATACCATCTTTACGTCTGATAATATATTGATTTTTTCTCGAAATTCACCAGCATGACGTTGTATAATATACATCGAGTAATTACTTGATAGCCGTTGCCAAAGTGTAGCCGCTGATAAGAGTCACATGGCCGGCACGAGGAGGCGTAACTGGTAGATAAGTGACGTATTTCTGCAAGGTGAACTGAAAAATCTTCTTTGTTTGCGATTCTCTAGTTATTACAATGCGAATAGAACAATAAATTATGCATTTTTTGTGTTGAATGTTTGTATATAAATATGAAAAGCATTGTTCGACTAACATTTGAGTATTGCTTAAATTTCATGGTTTAGTCAAAGAAAATGTCGAGTTCGAAGATGAGCGCAATCAGAAAATATTTTTCCAAGTATATCTGGAGTATAGTTTATCCGATATTGATGAATTTTTTTTCGCAAATAGTATAGATGAAAAATCTTGAGTACAAAAATGAGCAAAATCAGTCAAGAAGGTAATCAATCAATGGGGTGTCAATAAGGCGATTTTAATATAAATAAAGTCGAATATGGTATAAAATGAAAGTAGAATAAAAGAAAATATTACACACATAAATCAACCTTTCATTTGAGCTAGTAATATATAACGAAATGGCTAAAGTAACCTCATGATGGTTTTCTAAGACGTGAACTCGAGGGCTTCTATTACTTATTCTTCTATAGTTTAGAGAACCATTCTGTTTGAGTAGCATGTATTAAACTATATGAAATATTAGTCCCCAGACCCAGACCCCCTGACTATTAATCTAATCTAATACCCCCTTTCTTTTCAACAAATCTTTTCCCTATCGTTTTCCTTATACAACAAACTGTCTTGTCTTAATACCCCTAATCTTTAATTTTTGGTTCATTATCTCCGACCTTTGTCCACCTGACTAACACTCCACAATCACGGTGCTTCCCTGCAGCTCCAGTTATCAGATCTGATTGACACGTGCGTTAATGGTGATAACAAACACTCTTAATTACCGCCATATTGTGTTTGACTGATTGCTTTGTCCATCACTATTAATATAAATGGCTAAAGTAAAGTACAGTAGTCACCAAAGGCAGTAAATGTATTTCGAAGAGATACTAATCTTAGTACCTTTTTGCCAAAAGCTTTGTAAAGTAATATATAAGTACGACTTGTTGGTTTTGAATATCAAATCTCATATATGTAAAAGTACAGTAGGCACCAAAGACTGTTAATGTATTTTGAAGAGCTACCAATCTTAATACATTTTGCTAACAGCTTTGTAAAACTTTGTTAAGTTTTGAATATAATAAGTCATAGTTACATAAAAATCTATAAACAAGGATTTGGAGGTTTTATATTGCGTAAGCAAGTGGATGGATTGATAAAGGTTCTTAATTACACGATATTTTAACTGTAGGTAGAAAATTGAACTGGAATCTGGACGCAACTACTACAATCTCGGGAATATCCAAACCTAATATCCAAACCTAATATTATAAATGGGAAAATAACTATGCCCGTTACGTTTGTCTCTTCTTCACACCTAAACAACGGAACTGATTTAGATGACATTTTGTACAGAGATTGTTTAAACCCGAGAAAAGACATAGGATAGCTTAGCGTAAATCCCACGGGAACGGGGAATCAGATATATGTATACGCTAGAGAAAACTCGGGGCACAGTTAAAATATAAAATTTTTCACACGAATAAAACATACAAAAATATCATTCGATTTGGTCTACTAGAAAGTTCACTCGCTCACTGCAAGTTATTGGGAACAATACACTGATGAAACGACACATAAAACAAACATCGTAATCACAAAAATAACATAAATTGTCAATTTATTACACAGTTAATTTACGGCGTTGACTAATGGGCAGTTTTAAGTACACATTAATGTATTATCTCGCATATAAACTTTCCATCAGCAAGTATTTTTCTCACTTTAACACGCTTATCGTAAGAGGAACCGATGTTTATTAAGTTTAAACCCAATTCTTTAACGACGCAATTTTATGCAAAATAAGGAAATTACTTTTTTGTTATTTATCTAACGTCGTTATTACATCATGTACTGTAACTTAAGAAGGTCATATGATTAACTTTTAATTAAAATAACTTCGGAAGTGATACTGATAACGAATTTTTATTTTGTAGTATCGATTAGCTACATTACCTATTAGGTTTCATTAAATTAAAAAAAAATGATTATTTTTTTCCTGGTCTACCGGAAAGTATAATATTAATATCACATAAGTCTTTCAATTTTTATTTGCTAAATACCATTTTTAAATATAAAATATATTTTCAATTACTAATTGTAATGAGTAATAAAATAAATATGTTGATTCATGGTAGCCACCCCGTTATCAATGACCGTTATATAAATTGTGATGCAATAGTAGGAATTAATTCATAAGACTAATTCAATGATTAACACACTTATTAAGAGTTCAATTATATACTATTAGCTGTTTCGCGCGGCTTTGCTTCCGAAGTTTAAAGTTATATAGCCTATAATATTGCCTATGACACTCAGTGAAGACGGAACTTCCTAATGGTGAAAGAATTTTTGAAATAAGTCCATTCGTTTTTGTGTGAAAACACTACAAGCATACAAATAAAAATACAATTGTTACCTCTTTTTAATTATAATTATTAAAGATATTATTTACTGATTGGAATCATGCAGAATTAAATTAAGGACATTGTTATTTTCCTACATATAACAATACTATTTATTGTTCCTAGTCATTAATAATTAAAATTTTATTCCAGTCATATTTATGGTTTATATATAAAATTTGTTATTCAATTACTTTTTAACTAAGTATGCACGTCATAGTAGATTTCCATTGATGTTTTTGTCTTTAATATTTATATTTATAACGTAAATGATTAATAAGTAATTCTTGAACAAATTTCAATAATAAAATTATAGATTATAATTTATTCATGGTACTACTTAATAAACTCCATATTATATGAAAATCTACATTATGTATTATATTCTACTAATTCAGATTGTATCACAAAATCCTTTGATTGTTTTACTGAAATGTGTAAAAGTAAGGCGTAACTTAATACAGAGCTAAAATTAAAGATGGCTCTGAACCACAAAGCTTTTTAAAAGCTCCACGTTTTTGTAAAAATGCCCTAGATGGCGACACATGTAGCAATTTTTAACTTAAGTTTTCAACCGTTTTTCTTTAACACATTTAAAAGGAAGGAGCTTATGAATTCACATAACTTATTATCTTCAAAATTGTTTTGCTAAGTGACGTGACGATTTATTGTATAAACTTGCGACTTGCTTACAAAATGTTTTTTTTTATTACAATTATTACAATAAAAAAAACGTCTGTGTTTATTTTTTATTTAATCAGTCTTATGAAAATAAGTGAACTAGGTTTAAAATTATCTAAATTGGAAGGTATGCGAGGCGTTAATAATTCGAAAGGTCTTGATATCTATACTATGAATATTCTGTTATTATTTTTTTGGCGCTATTACGCACAAGCGATTGATATGACGTACGTTATCTATTGTTTTTCTAGTTACATTACACAGAAAAGCTATTTGTATATCAAACAGCTCATTTTTTAACTTAAGTCACATTTAAAATAATTGTTAAAAATCTAATCAATGTCTAAATAATATCTTGTCTAACTGTACAGAGATTTTATATCTAGTAGGTGCAAAGCGACAACTGTCTATTCAGAGTAACTAAGTAGGTATTATCATAACAATGTCGTACTAAAAATTTTGTGTAGTCAGTATAGTTAGTATAGTTCATATAACATAATACATAATTTTGTATGCAATTTCTAAGAGCTTCTTTTGCATAAAGCATACGTGCAATTTTATGCACATACTAAGTTTAGAATTCAATACATTCCTATTTGTTTCAATGTAAATACACGTCGAGGTGTCAATACGTATTAGGAACAGAATGACTTATGCAACGGTGGCAAATATTTCTCAGTGTCGTCAGTTCGGTTACAGACCGATTACTTACTCATACATATTCTAGTGCCGCAGTGTTTGTTTGTGTGTCTACAGGAAAGTTACCGAGCACGCGCGCCGGGTCACAGGCCCGCGCCCTTCACCTCTTTTCATATTTATCACTCTTTATTGTTTGTATACAATTATTTCCAGTAACATCTATTTTTTTCTTAATCAACTCGCTTATCTCTCGTTAATTACTCAGAAACAAATTTGCTTATCAGGGAGACCAAGTAAAATACAGAAATATGATTGAAAATATTCTTTTATTAAATTGTTCTTTTGCATTGTTCACAATTGTGAAATCTTTTCAACGATAATATAATAACAATCCGAACCCACTCATAGTCGGTAAGGCTCGATACATCTCTACAATAAAATTAAACTTTAATATCACAATATTCTTATAAACTATTTTGATTAAAGCTTTTCAGTTCGACTTACTAACTAAAAGGTTTTGAAACCTACACTAATTAGTGGTGAGATCTAAGTTATCTTCTTAGCACTAGATAGGCGAGGGCGGACACTGGGAGGGCTTCGACTCCGATCGGCGTTGGAACAGATGTGACCGCGGAGCCGGGTCCGCCCGCTCCGAGCGGCCTCTACCACGGCCTCCACACCGCGCTCTTGAGGGCGCTGGTCGTGCAGTCGAGGGGCACGGCGGTGTGCACTGGGATAGGTGAGGCCGGGGGCGACGGAGTCACGTAGCCGGACGATGAAGACACGGTAGATAGAGCGGGGCTTGGTGGGCTCGCCGGTGGTGTATCAGTTCCGGCAGCGGCGCGCTGGATGTCGTTCAGTCTGTGTCCGAGGTGTGTCATCAGCTGAGTTCCTAGCCTCACATCCACTCCAGGGATGGAAGCCAGGCAACGAGAAACTTCATTGGCGGCGTGAGTAAATCCAGCTCTGAAGCGGTCGGCGTCCACTGTTGGGTTGAGCGAGAGCCGGCGCTGGCGGCGAAGCTTGTGAAGATGACGAACGGTCAATTCCAAAATATCAGCTTTCTCCAACTTGGCCACATTTTCACCCTCCGACTGGAGAGCGCTGACCATCAACTCCTTCAACTCGTCGAGGCAACGATTGATGCGAGCGCGCCTTTTGCGCTCGAGCATCGGTTTCATCACTTTGCGATATTGGTAAGTGCGCGAGACGGGTTGCGGGCCGTCATCCGAGATCGGATACGCGAGATCGTAAGACATGGTAGACATTGTGTGAGAGAGTAATGCGTGCGTTAGCGCTGAGCGTTGAACGCGGAATGCGGTAAGCCGGTCGGGCGGGGGTTTATATAGCGAGCGGATCGTGGGAACGCTGAGAGCCGCCGAGTTCCCACACGCGCCACCTGTGCGCGCAGCTGCCGCCGGGGCGCGGGGGGCCACGCGCCCGCCGCGCGTGCGCGCCGTAAACAATTGCCGGCGCGGGCGCACGCCGCGACGCGACACGGTAGTTGTTGCGGATGGCTATGCACTATTGCTCTTCCTATTACTAGTACCATTTGTCCGCGATTTAGATACCTTCAAATTTTCATTAGGATCGTCTAACTTTAGTCCCTTCCTTCTATATTGTAGAGTCCGAACCCTGACTTAACTTATAGAAGCGTGTATGGTACCTTCAGTATATTTCATCTATTTATTTGTTAATTTTTAATCAATCTTTTTGTACATTTATTGAAATGGTACTTTATAAAAAATGTTTTAAATTTTGTTTACTTTAAAATTATTTTTATACTGTAGATAATATATGGTTTAGTATACTTTTTAAATCTGGTTCAAAAAACGTTTACGAAATTTAATATGTAAGTAGCGATGGACATTGCAAATTAATACAGTCAACAAATCCCAGATACAATGTACGGTAGCGCAATCATTTATCAAGATTCGAAACGGCAGCCGGTCGCACAACAATTAATCCGAAGCTGGTTACTATTATGCAAGGGTATCTTATTAAGGCGAATCTAATTAAGAGTTAGCTGTGTCGCAACGTCGGGATAATCACTGGACTATCAATCAGGTCTGGCGCCTACAATGGCCGCTCAATTATAACCTGCAAGCTTCTGCTGGACATCAATCTTGCAGGCCGCGTAATAACTATTGACAGACAGAATTACGGCGCTGCTATTGCGCTCCGATGAAGAGTCTAATGATTATTGCGAAATGCTCTCATTATCTTTACGATGTTTCCTTTTTGTTATTAATGAAGGTATTTCAAGCTCTGTGTTTTAGTTTGTACGAGATATGATTCTTGAAATAGAAACGCAAATCAGCGATAGAATTATTGGTATTTGCGCTTACTATCTTAATGCTGGGAGATAAAATTGATAAATACGTTTATAGACGTCCCGTGAGCCAAAATATTGTTTTTTACGTCGCATTTTATTTTATCTGAGAGTTAATTGTACCTTTGTTGACGTATTTAAATAGTCGTTTGCATGACAATTATGCTTACAATAAACATTTCTCGGTATTTTATCCTTATGCAGTGTTGATGAATTTACATTAAAAATGAGTTAAATGATCAGTAGTGGTAATATTAGTGAGTGGAGTGGGCGGACGTCCCACGCGAACCTTATGCATACGTTTTATTATCAAACGCCTACTTTCTTTGGAACTGTTTTTTATAAATATTGACTTATTTCGAAGGATGCGTTTGTTTGAATGGGAATGTTTTGAGTTTAAGAATTAACATAATATCCGTTTTTATTTTCGATTTTAGATGTGTTTTTAGTAGGTCTTTTTTAAACTGATTACTTAAATGTTTTGTTTAGTTTAAGGAAGCTTTTTATACTTAATCATTGTTCATTATTCCTATAAAAAAGTTGAATCTATTTTATGTACCTATATAATCGTTTAAAATTGAATTGAATTGAATTTCGACCTCTTGCCATTAGCTTTAAATTATTTTCGATCATATCAATATTTAAAATATGTTAACAATATCACAAAGTACGTAGGTACTTTGTATAATTATGTAAATAAGAATAAATACATATAAATTATGTTCTGCGAAATAAGGATAAGATATTAATGAATCGTTTGGATTTAAATTTATCGTAGAGAATGTAAAACGATAATCGTGTAAATTGGAAATATAAATACATTCTATCGACAAATAGTACAGCGTTCCAGATAAGTAATAGTATAATCGTCACGATATCGATATCGATAAATGTTATCACTCACGAACAAGTGCATGGGGCCCATGAGATCGATAGTGATGTCCATTGTGTTATGTATCTTAATACATTTTGTCGATAATCCTGTCTTGAAGTTATTTTTGATCTTTTATATTTATTGGGAACGTGATTGTCATGGTAGACAATAATTATTATAAAATTGTTGTTACGGAATATTTTAAGATATATCTATATTCGTAATTGAAAAAAAAAGTATTTAAGAGACCGTGATTAGTATAAAAGAGGGGCGACAAATTAAACTATAAAATTGTGTATTCATTATGTCCAGTTTTAAAACAAATATTCAAGCATCATTGAATGCGTAATTTGAATGTCCCATGCATTTCATTGAACAAGCGCCGCATGAAACGATTCTCCAGCAATAAAAATTCCACTATCTGTAAGTAAAGGCGGAAATATGTCAATTAAGTCGAGAACGTCACCGCGTCATGCGTCACGCCGCCACGTTTGTTATCCACGGTAAGGGTTATGTACGTAAATAAAATTTGAAATTTTCGCGAAAATCCGAATAAATTATTAGAATTTTTCAAAAATGAATGACGTAAATTCGGACAGATAGAGCTCGTGAAAAATTCTATTGAGAGATTCGTTAACAAGTACATAGTGAATTGTTTACGCATAAAAATTATAAAGGTATTTACACATACTCAAAATGTTACAATACTTCGAAAATTTCGCGTTAATTTGTGTGTACTGTATGGACACGAAATTTACGTTTCCCTGACTATGATACAAATACAATACAATAGATAAAAAAGGATGTGGTATAAATATGCATAGACAAAAATTTCAGTCTATGGTAGAAAAACCTTTACCGTGATGTTATATGGTCAAATAAATTCGCGAAATATATAAGTATTATCTGGGAAGGAACAACTGTGATGTAACGGGTTTTACGGTTTTGTCACTGGAATTTGTAAAATTTTTAGTAATGGGGATTGAGCAATATATTAATTATATTAATTAGATACGACAATGTAACCAAAAATAAGTAATTGCAACTTTTTAACAATAGTTCGCATAAAATATCCAATGAGTTTGCTATAAACTACAATTCTGTAAAAAATAGAGACAATTCCTTTAAAATTATAGCTACAAAAATTTTTCACATTTTTTTCTTCAAAAAAAATTTATTGCACAACAGAATACAACAAAATTTACGTAGTTACGAAGTATTATGTTTTTGTTTTTGGTTCAACTTCGTGTGTTTTATCACGTTTTTTGTTTACGTCTTACATAATGATCGCGTCCTTTGAAGGTCAGCGATTTTTCGAGTACGTTGGAATTTAATTAATTCATCATTAATTTTAGGAATTTTTTAGAGAACTTTGGTATTATGACATGTTATGGAGACTTTTTACCGATTAAGTCAAATTCTCTGGAGGATTGAATTCTTATATTATATAGATTATTTATTATATTCATAGAAACAGTTATAAAAAAGATTTGTTAACCGTTTTTTTAAATCATTAAAAAATAGCTATAGTGCAGTTTTATAACGGTAGAGAAAATATAAAATATTCACAAATTCTGTGAACGAAGCGATATCCGGAATAACAACTAATCACGTATTTGTATTATTCATTTATTTGTATTTCATCTTTGTGGTGAGGCCGATTACAACCTTATTCATGAATCAGGAAGCCATTAGCCAGTATAAATGTTATCCCATTTGTATGTGGTTTGATGCCTTCTCGTTTATCTCTGACTAATGCAGGTCCTCAGAAACGTCATAATGAAAGTTGATGACTCAGAAATCAAACGATAACGTGACGTTCATGGGATCGATTTTATTTAATCGCGGTATTTATTTTTTACTTTTTTATCTGTGACTAATACGTAATCTGTCACGTCTTAGAGGAAAATTTTACGTTTAACATATTCAAATAATCCGTGTGAACTAAATTGCCACACGAGAATTATGCTAATTCAGTTACGATTAAGAATTTCACACATCTGACATTTTTATGACGTTTCTTTCTAGAAATTTCTGGCGCTAGATAATATAAAGAAACGAGTTACATCCTTGGGAATATTTCTAATTAATTTTGGAGATGTTTTGCTAAATTTTCCTTTCCATCGTTTTATTAATGAATGAAGTTATTTAAAAGTCATTTGCGAGCGTGTTATCTATATATTGGGGTTAATAGATATGTTGGTCTAAGCGATTGCACTCGGTCGTAATCGTAGGAATATTCCTATAATTATTATTAGCTGACTTTGCGTGAGGGCACACGTGCACTTGCAATTATTCTATTTATACATTATTATCAGATAGCAGTCTTAGTTCCAATAATAGATAATTAGCTCTTATTTGTGACGTCAATGATAATGACTGGATATGCATTATTCATAATATGGACATATTTATGTTGTAAACTAGAGGTGAGGATGGAGGAGTCCTTGTAAAAATTTTCCTACTATTATTATAATGTTATTGGATTACGTGCGAGCTAGAAAACATCACATGATGTCTTCATAATACGCTGTTGCATTGTTGATAGGGAAACTGATATAAATTGGTTTTTAACCAATGTAAACGAACTATTAACCAAAGTTCGTTAACATTGATTGATTTACATAAAGTATTTTAAGCGTTTTTATTTTTGTAGTTACACATTCTAAAATTTGTTTTGTATGATCGGCTTTAAATGCCTATTAAGCTATTTAAAAATGTTTACTTACAAATGAAATGTATCATAAATCGTATTGTTTATCTAAACAAAATTGCCCGTACGCCGGTACCTGACACACATAATTACGCGGAATCATCCGTAAATTCGTGCGCGTGTACATCACGTATACATAATATGAGGTAAAGCGAATACGTGCCGTAGCCGGCGAAGGTTGCACGCGACCGCTGACGTCAGTGTCACGAGTCGTGAATCATGACTGGTTGCCAGCGCGTGCTAGCTCTATGGCGCTACGGAGGCAAAATTGAATCACTGTTAAAGAACTAAGAACTTAGGTTTGAGGTTTTATTTTACGCACTGATACGAAGGGAATGGAATGTTATGACTGGTTGCCGCGTGCTAGCTCTATGGCACTAAGGCAATTGAATCGCTGTTAAAGAACTAAGAACTTTGGTTTGAGGTTTTATTTTACGCACTGATAGGGAATGGAATGTCATGACTGGTAGCCGCGTGCTAGGTCTATGGCGCTAAGGAGGGAACATATGAGCCATATGTACTGTTAAACAGTCTATAACAGTAGAAGGAACTGAAATTAATATGAGTTTGTATGTATCAAATACCACGACATCTGAAATGGTTACTACTAATTTATGCATAGTCACTACTAGGTCTGACTACGGCGCTCGTATGATGCAAGACCTGCCTTTTGATTGAAGTAATAAGCGTATGAGGTTTTGTTATTTGTATAGAACGATAACGTAACAGAAGCCAACATATGCTAATGTGTAAATAGTTCAGAAACTACCACTGATTTACGTACTACCACGAGATGTTTGAAGGATGTAAGATTGAGTCACCATTGTAGTACTGACGATTTTACGGAAGTAAACGTATCAGGTGATGTGTTTCCATGGAACATTAGCAAATACGTATAAATTGATACGTAGTGCTACTAACTTACGCACTGTCATGGGTCGTGAATCATTACTAGTTATCAATAGCGCGTGCTACAAAGTCGAAGAATGATACCGGGGTTACACATGTATCTACTGACCTCCTCTTTGGTTTAGTTCGTGTCAGTGTACTAATCGAAAAATCTTGGGTTCAAGCTTTGAAGGAAACGTGAAAAAAAATTGTCGGTCAGGACACGGAAGGCTGTGACCTATAAAAACGAAAAAATTGATCAGTGAATCCGATTTGACATCCGCCATATGTCCTAAATCCCAATATCCCTATTTGGAATACGTCCATTTTTCACAGATACTACAGGAACTAAAAGAAAAACTATAATGTTGAAATTTACACTGTTTCAAATTTACGTAAGAATGGCGCAAAGATAAAACGATAAGGAGACAAACAGGAAAACTATCTAGAATATTAGATGTGTAGTTTAAGGTGCCTTGAGAAAAACGTATATCATTCATGAGTTGCAAATAGATAAGATTATTTAACGGTAGTTAAGAGTTAAAAGTTAAGACACGCTTCGTAAATATTCTTATACCAGGGATGTAGACTAAGAACGGTTTTCCTCAATTCCTTTTTAGGATAGGCAGCGGTTATTCTATGAATGCTTGCGGTTGCAACCGAAGTCACGTAAGCCTCATAAGTCTTTTTATTTTCATGATTAATTATTATTAATGTAAAGACACGAGTCGTAAGTTTTCCAGAGAATAACACCATATTATTTTGTATCTTAAATGTGTATAAAATGAATCTCCATTACCCTGGTTCACGCCCTAATTAAAACACGACTTTACGTATTTTTTCCATTGTATAAAGAATTTTAAGGAAACTTTAAGATTGTATCTAAAAGCAAAGAAAATAACTTTAAAAATATTGGCCATTTTAACTACGTATTTGGTAGTATCGACATCATTTATAACTAAGACAGGATAACATAAAATAATGATATAAATGATTGAAATCAGCAAGTTGTTGGGATAAGAGAATTGGCGCCAAGTGTTCATTGAATTGATTATTGTGGCTTACATTGTATTCATTTATCATTTCTTGCAAATTGTTGTGTAAACAGGAAGAAAGATGTAATCATTATCTTATAAATAGTTAAATATATAATTAATCCTTTGAGCTGTAAGCAAATAAATTCCATACCTACCACAAACTCAATGAGAAGTTTTAAGAATTGAATTGAATGTTTTAAATAAAAAATAATTTATTTGCGCGATTAAAGGCCCGAGGTGTAAAAAAAAATTGGATACCTTAATAAAGTATCCAGACTTCCAATATTTTAATAAATCTATTTTTACATAAATGTTTTCAGGCAAATATAATAGAAAGCAGAATATAAATAAGTATCAACATAGGTAAATCAGAATACTACAATTTGGGTTTACCTCTATTCCTATAAATTATAATTATCATGACGATAATGAGTTTCAAAGTCGGATCCGCGTAAGGCCCGCGTGACGTCATACCTCGACAATTTCGTACGCAATGACTCAACATTTAATTTCTCTAAGGTTTTTCACCCATTTTGTTATACTCGAGTTTTTATCACGTCACTGTTAACGTCATCGATTGGGAATCACTGGTGTTTTCTGTGAAACATTTACTATTATAGCGCTAAGAGTATAATCAAGTAGTATTATCAGAATTGTTGTTTTTCAATAGAATATTCTTGAATATATTTCCTTATTATATATCCCTATTTATATATTATAATGCAAGGTTCAGTTAACGGTTCAAGGCTTAATTATTTTACCATCTTATATAATGAAAATAGTAAGGAAATAGGTAATGTTTATATGATAATAAGGGCGTATTTATGCGATGTGTTTAAATTGAATCGTTTAATAATTAAGTACGTAAACCTGATGTTATGCAAACAGATAATATAATTTTATTGGTTAAATTTTGCTGAGAACCAATGAAATTTATGTTCACTTGCATTTAGTTATTAACTTTGAATACATTCATGATTCAACAGATCGTTGTAATAAACTCAAAAGCGAATTGTGCTATTTCGTTGAATTCAGACAGGTACATATTTGTCACACACACATTTAACTAATATTTGTGTTGTTCATGTTTTAATGAATCACAATTGTAGCGACATTCCAAATGATCTGTATAAGGAAACACAACGTTTCACAGGCGAGAAAACAATTCGTGATAATTCAAACATGTTGTATTTGTACCTTTGGACTGTAGATTTCGCAAAACTGGCATATTCATGTACTATGAAAACCGGCAGCTGTTGACTTCCTAAGCCGTTACCAAGTTTACATTTGATACCTAATCCTACGGTCATTTGTTTTCATACGGCGTATTTTTAATATTATTTTAGCTGCCGTCTAAGAGCTTTGTCGGCGTCTTTAAAGAGGCATTTTTGTCTCACTGGCGCCGAGATTTGCAAGCATCGCCAAATATTTGAGCCCGGGATGCCATCCCTAACTAATGACTTACATGTGCACATATTTTTTCATACATTCTTCGCAAGTGGAAAGGTCTTTTTTGCCTGAACCGCTTATCGGTGAATCGTAATGAAATCCTGTTACAAATGAAGTGTGAACAATGAATTCATAAAGTCATAACTGCGTAATAAAACGTGTTTTTCTGTTATCTCATCGGCATCTGAGAGTAGTGGAAGACAATGACATAACGACACGTGTTCGTGGTTAATTTTTCTAGGAAGGGAACAATGGTGGGAGCGACAGGTAGTATTGAAATTCATGGAGAACAAGTGCGGGGAAAACGAGGCGGTTGATTGGGAGCCGTCGCCGTCCCCGGGGGTCGACAAGTACAATGTGGCGCCAATTTTTTTGCCACTTGTCTTAATCCCTACATTAGACAGTCGCGGGATGTGTTGGAACAAACGACGTGAAATATCTGCTTTGTGTTAGCGATAAGTGTCAGTGGGACGACAGGACACTTGAGGGATTACGGCTAATAACACGGTACGAAAATAGCCACGCCTTGGGAATTGAATGGTCCCAATGATTTTACTTAATAAAATTTAATTATTTCCTTCTTTACGAATTTTTTTCATTGTTTATCTGGTGACAGGGTTTCAAAAATGATGTTACGTTTACTGCTCCGGGCTAGAAACGTTCTCTAATCTAAATTATTACTTTTATTAAAAAGTTATTAAAACCTTTACTGAAGTAACCATTGTATAAATTTCATATTATTAATAGAAAAATGAATAAGGCTTTGTATTTTATTATAGTAGCATAACAATATAAAAGTACTCAAATAATTTTGTGTAGTGTAGCGGCAAAATAGTTAATACATTTTATTACTTTATTTTACAAAACGTTATAAAACTGAATCTATTGATTTCAAATTGCTAATTCCTTTGAAGTGGAAAATATAAAAATTAACGGTTATTTGCAAATATCCCTACACAATACAAATTCTTGTTAACTGTACTCGAATTACCTGGATGTTATAAAATTTGACCCTTTTGGTTTTGCCGACAAAGGACAAACGCCTGCCCAAAACTTACACCTGATAATTATCGCTATAAATAGAAGTACAGAAATGAATAGACAATGATATGCGATTTTATAACAGCCCATTTTATGACAACACTTTATGGTTTATGGTTTTAGAATAATGGTTAAGTATCTGAGACTCAAAACATCCTTTGTGTCACCGCTATTTTTATGGTCAAGGTAATTATGAATTTGAGTGCTTTTAACGGTTTTTATGGCAATAACTGTTTATAATATTAAGGATAATGTAGTCTGGTTTCCTTGAGTTGTAATCTATAAGTTACAAGGAATATTGTTGTATTATATAATAAACATAGTGCTTGAAATTGTTTTGAGTATTATCGTTTAAATACTGGTAAACTATTTTTCATGTCGGTCAAATGTATGTTGTTTACGTAGGTTTATAAATAAATATTCAGGGACGTTTAACACGACACAATTCATATTAAAAAAAAAAACTTAACAGTTAGTTTTAAAATATGTATTTTCTTATACAAAACAACTTAAGTAACTTTTAATCGTAATTCAAGAAGGTGCCGAGGATACATTTATATCACTTAATCTTTCGATATAAACTAAGCATATATAAATTAAATCGATATATACCGGTAGTAATAATAGATGAGTGTAGTAAACATTTCGATGTTAGCGCCTCGGGCTGATGTAGGAGGTTTCAAGCTATCTGAGCATATGATCAGTCTACGATCGTAATCTTCATTTAATTATTGGTTTCGTAAGTCTCGTCGAAGTGGAAGACAAGAATCGCCGCGAGCGCACAGTAGCTGTGCTGATTATATGCTTGTATAGTACTGTGTAATGCTGAGTCAGAAAATGTACAGTAATATTTAAAGAATAAACTGTACAGTTTGTTCTGTACATTTTGAACTGAATTAGGAATAGTTTCAGGGATTATCCTTTTATTGCAATATGTGTAGAGTTTCAGATTTATACTTATATTTTCTTATTCATACAAATGTTAATCAAGTGACGAAAGTATTTTTATGATTCTTCCATTAAGAATATGACACTTATTCTTTATAATATTGATAAAAAGACTTTTGATTTTTTCTTACTAAACTCTGTCTGTCTGTCTCTTCTAGAGGCCTGAACCACTGAACCGATTTGCATTAGAGAGAAAATTGTGTACAAAGATCGTTTGACAACCAGCCAAGGACTTAGGATCGTTTTTATCCCGAAAATCCAACAGTAACATGATATATGTATACGCGGAGCACGGTTAGTCCTTTGTAATATATTATTTTTCAAAGAAAAGCCAGTTTTGCCAGAATAAATATAGATTGTAGAGTCATCTTGAATGTAGAGTTCATTCTTGACAAAAATCCCTCAATATTTGTTCAAAATTAATAAAATAATAATAAATAATAAAATATTCCTGGACATTTAACACAACGCCATCTAGTCCCAAACTAAGCAAAGCTTGTACTATGGAAACTAGATAACTGATAGACATACTTAAACATACTTTTTTTTTGTAAATACATACATACTATAGATAAATGAACACCCAGACAGTAGAAAATTATAATGTTCATCACATCTTAATTTCCTGCTCGTGGGGATCGAACCCACACCCTCCGGCGCAATAGACCATTGCTGAACCACTGCGCCAATCGGGTCGTCAAATAATCATTCTGATAAAATTCCAAAAAATGGAGGAATTTTATGAGTCACTCAAGAAAAATGCGCAAAGCTCACAACAGTTTCCTGTTCACAGGGGACGTATAATATACGATTAACACTTTTTATGGCCCAAGATGCCATATTTGACGCCATCAAATGTGTCAGAGATAAAATAGACCATGTTTATTAAACTTAAAAATTCTCTGCATTGTAGAATATGGATTTATCATGTACATCGTAAGAACTAATTTTCCTTAGTTGGGAATGCATGATATGGATTGACATATGGAAAATAAAATGAACAGAGACGTTGGGCAGGCGTCTATTTAGTGTAATAAATCCATCTTCAATATATATTTTAAATTTTCTATGTAAGGGGTAGGTAGGTATATAATACCTATATGTGGCAGTAATTTCATTTAAGAAAAATGCTTATAAAATTATACCAAACACCATTTCAGTGTTTTTTCACATAATTATCACCGTTTTAATATGTATAACGTATTCTTATCAATGTTGTCTTCACGTAATGAAAAGTAAGTTAAAATTGTAGACGTAAACACCATGTATATTTATAACTATACATTAGCTAACAAATATAAGATTCCGAGATGATTCTGTAATGAGAGATGCTTCGCCTCAGGGATTAACTAAACACCTATAATGACTACCGGTCACTGCATATTACATTATATACTACACTCCACTACTTAACATCGATGAGTCATCGCTTCTTATGTAATATGTTTTTAATTATTCAAAGCAATTTTAAGCTCGGAATTACTTTTGGATTATATACTTAAGATATTTTTAATGGAAAGCGTGTAGATTAGACTGTAAGTTATAAGGTAATAACGTTGTTTTACATTTATAAAGTAATTAAAAAGTCACTTTTAGAGATAAATAAGTGTAAAACGTACAAGGCTATTAAAATCTCTATTAATAACCAAAATGTTGTGGACAAGTTCTCGTTATTACAAATACCAATTCAGACAAGTGTGAGCTTTATATTTACGTAATTCTACTTAAATTGATAGCTCTACCTGTTCATACTTACGTAAAATACGTAAAATTATTATCTCCGAGTGCCACTGTAGGTTATAATCATATTCTTTTTCTTTGGAAACTTCTACAATCTACATATTTCCCAAAATAGTGAAGGTTTCAAAAGAAAATGTTAAGTATTGTAAAGGGGTAACTTTTGTTCGTTTTATCGTTAATCTTCGAAATTATCCTATGATTTTAAAACTTTCTCATTATGGAAGGTAGCTTTGTGAAAAATAGAAGGTCATTAGTTACTACCGCGGGGTACTTCTAGTAGGTACTACGATATGATAGGTTATGAGATGTAAGTAAACCTGCCCGGCCTGTAATCTCATCCCATTCCTCTCCCACCGTTTAACTCCTCTCCCAATTTTCCATTTTTAATCTTTTCCTCATCCTCTCCCCTTCCTTCAAGGCAAAGCATCTGCGACACTTTGATGTTGTAGATGTTCATGGACTGCGGTCAGTCACCTAACATCAGGTGAACTGCATGCCGCCACTTAGAAGTACTTGAACCGAAACAAAATTAATAGTACCAAACATACGTTGCTTTTAATTGGCTCCCTGAGAGTAACATTTTTCTTAATTAAACCTCAAATCCTTAACGAGATTACAGGAAGCAAATCCCGTTCATCCAGTCTTATCATTACAGGTTGCGTTGCAGGTGATACCCGAATGCATAGATAAAATTCATTCATGTCGGACGTCAAATACTTCCGACGTGTGAACTCATTAAAATAATTACTACGAAATGTTGTAATAGTAATCTAAATATTACAAGGTTTTGAAACTTTTACGGTAATTGATATGTACAGACATACCTTATATGCAGATAAAGTATATCTGACCTAGGCTTCTATATTATTACTTGACATTCAAACTATGTATCTAAACCAAGATAATTCGTGTGTCTAGATAATTCGCTAATAAATTTTGAGTTTGTTCTTAATTTATTCAGTGTTAACATGCACTACTGGAGATAAGTGTATATATATAGTGCCAAAGTTTGTATACTAACTAAAAAATCGTAAATTTTAAAAAAGTTATCTTCATAACTATACATTGCTTCTTTATGTTTTACAGATGGTTCGAAATTCTATTATAATGTTATATATATGACCTTATTTATAAACATTCTTTTCTAGTTATTAGTAACAAATAAACATAATAAATATTAATTACTAGTCATCATTTCATTTAAATGGCTGATATTAAAATTATTTATGGTTTTACTAAAAAATTTTACGTTTGTTTATACTATTTAATTTTTGGTCGTTTATGGAAAAATAAATTATTTAAACGGTTCCAAATTAACAAAATTGTATGATGAAAAGACGAACTAAGATAATTAATAAATTCTTCAGAAGTTGACGATATCCATTATGCAAAATTATGAATTCTTATTAATTAAATAAATGATAATATCGAAGTTTAGATTTCAATTTGGGAAATGTGTCAAATTCTTAAGTCTATACTTGGAATCAATGTACTAAGTATTCATAACTCAGTAAAGGATGACAATTAAAGCGTAATTTCTAAATATGTCTTTATTATGGACCTAGAAAAAAAATGCTCGCTCCAGCTTAATTTTTCTTCAACGATGAATTAGCTTGGACGTGTGTTTACATAATTGTAACACTTATTTGATAACTTAAAACTTGACACCATTAAAATTATCTATCTAAAGTAACATTTATCTTATGACTATTACTATCTCAAATACGTGTTAGGAAATTTTGTCATGCATCGCCCGTTTACTGGTTACACTAACCACTTCCAATAACATTGAAAAGTGTCACTATAAATATTGTTACTCAACGCGTACTCAGTACTATGAATACGAGTGAATGGCGCCAGCTCATTCATTACTATGTTAATTTCAATTTACTAATGCAACAATCATAGATTCCAAATGAGATGGAAATTTTTAGAATACATAAACTCTCGAGATACCAATAATTGAATAATTAAATAAATTAAGATTTTTTACTCCTAATCTCATCTACATAATGCTCAATGACTGAATATTATTTTCAAAATTAATTATGCCTCAATATTATGCAAATTTCATATTAAGCCATCGGATTTAATGAGGACCTTAAACATCACGTCGGTTTTGGTAACATAATCCCAAAAAAACAAAACAAATTCTTAAAGGGATCACGCAATCTCTGTCGGGGCCTAAAAGTAATCAACCTTCCATATATTAAATATCCTAAAACAATTAAGGAAAGTTAATCCCATGTTAATCCGTGACGCACGCCCGCCCACACGAACGGAGTATAAAATAAAAAAGCAACTAGCCACTATATCTCATGAACACGCACACAAAACAAAATCCTAAGGCACGCACACACACACGATCCATTAGTATGTGTTATGCGCGTGCTCGCCACTCGCTCCACGGCTTCTTATTATTATTATTTATCGTTGAATAATGTGAATGGTAATGCGTGGTTGTTCACGATCCCGCATAACACCTGCCGTCTTTTCCCACAGTCGAGCTGACGGGCGGGAGGCGCACGCGCAGGAAGTGGGAGCGAGAGGCACGATACGCGTGCTTTGCGCGTGCGGGACTGGGCACGCACCATGTGCGAGCGGGACGGAGCATAGGATAGATAGCGCATTGCGTAGCGCGTAGCGCCGTAGCAATCTACAGACATTTAATACAAACAGATCTAAAGTAATTTGAATATAGATACGAGAAATAAATATTATTTTAATTCATCAATTTATTATTCATACACGCGCTAATGGTAAAGAATATCTTAATGATTATTTTATGGTAAAATTTATCTATTCTGTTTTTTTTAGTCGGTCAATCGAATGAATTATTTGGAACAATCGATTTTTAATTTTGTAGACTCTAGCATACTAATAAACTAATGAACGATGCAGTTCAATAAAGGTTCTATAAATGAAATAAGTCGTAGCTCGTAGGTAGGTTGTTTCAGAAAAAGTACAACCAACAATTATTTTCCGTACGTGAAGCCTTATTCGTGTTTATGAAGTCAGCGAGAGAACAAATTATACGCGCCATGATTACAGGCTGTAACATCGGTACACCAATATAGCCTATTAAGGCCCGATAAGTCAAGGCAATAACGATAAACAAGCCCGGCTCCTTCGCAAATGTCATATAATTCATTATGCAAATTGGTGCGTTTTAATAACCATCAGCGAAAGGCGCAAAAGGTCAAATGTAAGAGATTTATTGGTTCCTCATTAGTATTCTGTTTACGATTGATAAATAATTATTGCATTAGCACTGTGATTGGATTGTAAATCTTTTGCTCAGAAAAAATATATGTGAGTGATTATATGATGGAAATTTTGCAGACGTTAAAATTATTAAAATACCGTTGGCATATTTTGACGTCAATTATAATATATTTTGTTTCGACGGAGCATACGATTTATTTTTCTTTTAACAGATTGTAACGAAGTAGGTACAATACATAAAATAAACAACAGCTAGTTTGCGTATATATTAAGAGCGATGGAGTGACATGCGTAAATAGTTGTCACAATTGGTAAAGAGCTGAAGATCGAGCTCAGAGGTGTGTCTTAGGAAAGGCCTATGTCCAGCAGTGGACGAACTGAAGAGGGGCGAGAAAAGAGAGTAGGTATATATTATGGACGTATCAATCAAGTTTTGAAGAATTACTATTTATTTAATATATTAATATCACTACAATAGCCCTGGAGCTTTCAGGCATATATCAAATGCCATTTAAGATGTTAATGACAATAGCAACTTAAAATATACCTAGTAAAATCAAATATACAAATAATTGGGATGCCTACCGTGAGTATCAAATATCATCTTTTGTATGTCTCTCAGCTATGCTTCCTTGTGCAAAATTTATAAAGAACCAGTGATTTTCCTCTTACATCACATCAATAGTTTAAAGATAACTCATTGAAGTGGCCACGGCATCAATAGACACCCCGGATGTGCGCAATTTAGTTTCGTTCAACCCAATGAATACTTCCATAGCTGAATTAACAATAAAATGCTCATATCTTGTCCTCCACATGGTCTGAATGACTGTGGGACGGGATTTTAAACTTTATTTCAATAAATTAGGGATGTTAATTGCTTCAATTTGTTCGTCGAGTGGAGTGTGTCCACCATGTAGGTCAGTCTATTAAATCGGGCCCCCGTTGACCGGACGGATCATGTTTCTCAGATTTTTAACAAAACTATTATGTTACGTCACATTTGTTGCCTTCAGGGGTGGTGTGATTAATTACGGACTGTGGTTAAGACGACAGTCATAGTACACAAGGATTATGGGAATTACCATGCGCTAATTATGTTGAGGATTTCTAATGTATTTTCCTTTAGAAGATTCTAGATTCTTGCGGTTTATCATTGACTTGTTATTGTATCTATTTATTCTTATTATTAACAAGACGTAAGTGTTTTCACATAAGCTTTTATTATATTTTTAAATATGTTTAACCAATAAAGTGCTAGTATAAATAAACGTCACTATAATATGAGTAATTCTAGTGCATGACATTGAGCATATACTTTTATTTTAACTTTGGATATACCGTATTTGCTTATGCATATGCCGTGCAAATATTCTAAAGTCCATGTTATGTAAATTCGAGGTAAATTAGTGACAAATCCCGATGCAAGGTCAGGCGTTGTGGGTAGTAGTTCACGCCTCGTTGGCTCCGAGCCTTCAATGGCGGCTTTTTGCCCCAACAAAACCAGTGTGGCCGCCAAATGTGCCCATTCGCAAGAAACCTGACCCGTGAAAGTCGATATTTTCGCCGAGATTCGCATCATATGCTGTCGCACATGGCAACATTGGTTAAAGGTCGACCAAGGAGGTATTTTTTATAGCGGCTGTATTTACGACGCGCCAATACTCGTATTAACTGGCACACTTTATGGCCATCGTTAAGGGACATCTATAACCGCTTAGCTTCCAATTTATTACATTGTAATCACAGCTCACGGATCGCTTGCGAAATAACGGCTCGTAAACACAGTAGCGCGGTAGCAACACCTCGGAGATAAATCAACATCTCCATTACAGTTTTATTCTTACTTTCTAAAGAGTCCCTTTCACGGTTCGTGCAGCCGAATTCGAACGGTCTCAAATTATTGTTGGCTCTCGTTATTTTATTGTCGTATTATTTTTTCTTGTGTTGTATAAGTGTAGGTGTCCTTGTCTGTCGCGTGTGGGGTGTTGTGTGCGTCTCGCTCGCTCTCGTGCTGATTGTAGTAGCGTGTTAGCACGTGCGCCACGTTAAAGGCAGAGCGTTCCCACGGTCGGCGAGGCCTCGTCCCCCGTCGCCCGCGTCGCTCGTGATTCCACTACATACTAGGGTTGCCAACTACGTATTTTTTATCAGCGGTCAAGAATACTTTATACACCTTATATTTTAAATATTTATTTTACCCCGTTGAATACATGCTCCATTATGAATTATAACAATGGGAAACGGTAGAATAAATCGGTTAAAAATACAATATTAAACTATATTGCCTTTCAAATTGTTATTTAGTATCAAGTTGTTTTTTTTTTAATTTCTTCCTAGCCGCTATACAAAATAAAATATAAAAAAGCTTAACATAACCAAATGATGTAAAATGACACCACTGTGCCTTTTAATCACATTTTGTTTAACACTTCAAGCAAAGTAAATTATTATATTATAAAAAGCTGGCAACCCTACCACGGTCCCTCGTGCCAATGAAATAAAGTGCCCGCACAGCACGTTCCGATTGCAAAATTGTGCTTCGAGAATTTGATGAAATGAAAGTTGCGGAAATGATAATTTTAGCAGATAAATGTTCTGTCTAGCTGTTATTTAATGCGAAATTCATTAAATATAGCAGTAAATCTTGTGATCAATTAAATTTGAATATACCTTGGCTAATCACTAATGTGAGGTTGAAGGTGTAATTTGAAATTAATAGGGTTTTAAGTTTTATGTTCGATTGTTACTTCATCCATAACTCAAAAGGTTTTAAGTTACATGTAGAAAAAACATACCCTAAAATGCATATCGAGCGTCTAATATATGACTTTCTATAAATTCTATATTTCTTTTAAAAACTAAATCGTTTTGTTTCTCAAACAATTTTTCATTCCCTGTCGTATGTAAATGAATATGGCTCCAGACGCTTCCTACAAAACGCCTACGCCTTCGATTCAATCCCAATTTATTTGTATTCAATGAAAGACAAATTAAAGCGGAGACAATAAAAATCCAGTCATAAATAACGGCTTAAAATGTTATCAGTATCATTCCGATTACGTGTGGGTGTCCAGTGTACGATTAAGGTGATATATCAATGTATACCATATTTTATTAATATCTTTTTTGTCTCGAAGGTCGTGAATTATCTGTGTAATGATATCTGATATTGGATAAGTGCAATTTGGCGAAATTCGTAAAAAATAAAGGTTTAATTTATCGGTTAATGCAACAGATAATTATTGTTTGTTCAATTTGTAGATGATACAGATAATTCTAGAATGGTATGACCCTTCAAATTAATATTATACTAACCATTAGTTTAGTTTTTTTCCTCCATAAACATTGACTATCTAAATATTTCATTACAACGTATGCATATATATTTTCATATCTTCTCTTATAATTAGTTCTTCGCACTTCTACACTTTTTACACCACTTTCTCCATTACTTATCCGATTTACTGGTAGATATTGATAATTCGCAATAAACCGCCATTTGTGCAAAATTCTGTATTTTTTGTGTAATTTACATGTGCATTAAAGAGTTCATTCATTCCTTCCTTCATCAACGAAATATTGTAGTAAGTATAAAATCAGATGCGTTACTGAATTGATATGAATTAAAGAATAATATATTGAGAGGATTAGTCTACTTTTGGACAGATTAGTAGCTTGATTAACACATATAATAATATATTATAGTCTTATAAAAATTGCAACCAACCAATACATTAGCAAATATGCGGAAGCGATCGTCAATTAGTAAGAGATAAGTAACGTTGTTTTAGGTTCATGTAGATGGTGATAACGTCATACCATCGCGATACTGTTGCTTGTAAACATTGCCTGTAATTATGGTACGTGGTTGTAAATATGCGGTGTTTTATAGTCATTGGAAATTTAAGGAGGTACTAGTATAGTGTAAGAAACTTTAATTAAGGATACAAGATAAGACAAATTGGAAAATACTGCATGATAAAAATATAATAAAGATTGAAACTTTTTACCATATGACAGAAATTACATTTTACTTCTCATGTAGAGTGTTACAGAAAGTTAGGTTACTTATTGATTACCTAACTATTCCTAATCTAAATATCTAAATTAAAGAAAAATTAAAGCTGGTCATGTCCGTGCTAAATACAATTTTCCTTAAATGCTTCTAAAAGATCCAAATTCTTATTTAACATTCTTCATTCTTGTCAAACATTTTTTCATAAATTTCTTTGAGCGCGTGTAACATTCACAACAATTGAAAGCCGATCGTCACACGTTCGGTTATTATCATTTTCATACAATCGCCTTATCTAAAGGTCACGCGTAATACAATTCATGCATTCTGTATTGAAGAACCATATATTTTACAACGCACGCACAACACTGAAACAACAAAACTGAATTTTATTCCTTCAGTAATTGAGTTGATTATTGAATAGCTTTTTGAAAATCGTAGTACTACCAAAGATTATTTGTAGAACATCGAAAGTCGAGGGAGGTTATCGCAATGGCATCTTTACGCAGTTAAGGTAAGAGTCAGTTTTCTTTTCGTCGTCATCGAAAGCCAGGAAGCACATTGTTAGGTCACGTTCTCACAGCTCCCCTTTTCTTCGAGGGGGAATAAATAATTGCACTTTTTTCTGTCGCATATGGCCAAGGAAACGGTGGATTGTGCAATGTTCCCACGATTCGCCCCTTGGGCATAATCGGGGTCAGGAAAAAATACGTGCCGACACAATGCGGGGGTTTCTTTAGTAACGGCAGATGCTCTAGGGTTAAATGTGGATTTATGAAAAATGAGATTGACGTGCGATTTTTAAGGTCGCCGATGATTCGATTTAGGTACAATACCTAAGTATGAAAAAGTGTTATGACATTTATACAGTTATGTGTATTATGCTTAGGTATGCCAAATAGTTGCAAAAACAATATACGACTATATTGTAATTAACGCTTGCAATTGAGTTATGACACATGGAAGTAATCTTAAGTTGTTTGTTTTTCATTGCTAATTATATAGATAATTTTAATACTTGGCAATATGCGCTCTCGATAACTCATAATATCACAATCAATACTTAAAAAAAACATTATTACCAATCGCTAAGAATTTATACGTTAACACTACGGCTGTTTAGAAAAAAAAAAGATTGCGTTTTTTCTAAGATGTTCTTTATTTAAAAGCTGCGCGCCGTTCTCGTTCCCACGCTCGCTCGCGCCAGTTGCGTCTCCCCTTCTTATTTTTTCTTTTCTTGCTATTTCAATATTTATAATCAAAGGTTTTTATCATTCATGGAAAACATATTGTGTGTTTATTTTGTATTCAACTACATTAATAAACGTACTTTTGTTTTAATTATTCTTCACTTTAACACTAAGATATATGTATTTGCGATCTAGCTTTTCTACTGTTATATAAATAAAGTGTTGGTACATTTTAAAAATAAACTGTACTTAGAGTTATGTTTAAAATGCCTATAAAATAGCTATAAACACTTCATTACTCATTTAAACAATCTTTTCACGCGTACTTGAGTACTGAGTAATCATAATACATTCAATCAATAGGGGGCATGTGCGGATGAAAGCAAAGTTACAAAACAAACTACTGCTTCATAAAAATAAACTTTAAGTTTGAATGCTAAGGTTGATTTTCTAATGTCAAATAAATACAATGTAGTAATTTGAGTAAAAGAAGGCGCTTTTGAAATTGGAACTTTACGGTGTTCGAATTTGAATTCAAACTGGCAGCCATAGACAACGCTGACAGATGAAAGAAGAGCACACATCGTTTACGCGGGATCCGTTCCCACGATCCACGCGACATATGGCGCGATGCACTTATGCGTGATCAACGGTGACGCGTGGACAAAAAATTCTTGGACTTAGCGGATCTATGGGTGATGCGTTCTGGTTAAGATAACGACGGTTACCGGACTTTGTTACGTGTCAATTTAGTAATGGAAACCATTCTCAAATTTTCCTTAATGTTTTATTTGATAAGAGATAGCTTAATGAGGCATATAATAAAGTAGTATTTTACTGGTGATAAGGATTTTTATTTTATAGTATACAAGTAGGTGTTATATGTTATGGAAAAAAATTACTTATTTAAATTTTATTTCACAATATTTTTTAAAATTATGGTACGACTACTTTGGAAAATAAAGTACACTTAATAATTCATAAAGGTATATTTCCTTTATTTTAAGAATGTTATGCAATGCAAACCTTGTGCAAAATTAAAGAAACCTATTAATGATTGTATAAAATTTACAAAACAGTTTTTAATTTTTCTAAAAGGATAATATCGAAGATAAAGTTATTGGCAAATGCAATTTCAATTATACGTACTTACCTACATAATCTGCAAAGTTATTTAAATTACTTAAAACCTTTTTGCATTTTAATTAAAAACTGGCTGGATGAAAAGCAAACGAAAAAAGAAAACAAATAAATGACAAGGTCAAGCAAATGGTTCCGAATTTGAATTTTCGAATGTTTGCGCGGGGCAGGTGGCGGGTGATACGCGCAACTGTCGCCGATTCCCACGGCCCGAGCACCCGCCTGCCTTCATACATTAATGCAGCCGTGTTATGATTGCTAATTATGATATTGTAAAATTTTATATACAGAGATCAAGATACTTGTTATTTTAATAAATTTTGGGTTTTGGAGGCTTTAAAGGTTTTTAAAAAGATTATTTTAAGATGTAATTTTTAGGATATTGAAGATTGTACGTTGAACTTTTAATTGTCACCCTAAAGGTAAAAACAAATAATATTGTCTTATTTATAGATCGAGTTTTATATTTTATGGTATTATTCACACACGGATCCTCAATATTAGCTTCAGGCTTTTTAAAATTTGCATTAATTAAAACAATAAAAATTAAGCTATATGCGATTCATAAAACATGTTGAAAGCTACCGTTAAACCGCAAACATACGCAATACAGAAACAACTAAAATGTCAAAGTCATTAGATAAGTATCATCTGTGGTTGTGAAGTGTCTATGGAAACGCCATTGTGAGAGTAATTGCCAGAAATGTCATGCGCGTGCGCCGCACGGGTCAACGGTTGTTTCGCTTTTGGCCTATTGTTTTGTAATAGCTTTTTAAACAGAGCTTTATTGCTGAGCGTGTGTTGGGAAAATATTTAGTGCTATTGTGAAGTTTGATTATGCAATAGTGTGAAAAAGAAAACTTTGGACTCTAAAATATTTATCGTGTTATTGCTCATGATCAATAAAAAGTGGACATTTACATTTACTATATTAAATGTTGATTTTCTGCTATCCTATAAATTTCAAATGATCAATTTCGAATTAAAATTTGTAAACTTAAATAAAACAACGGTTTAAGTACAACAACTCAAATTTCAAAAATCTTGTTTAATACTTCTAATATAAAGGGTAAAATAAATCCTTAATTAGTAACTTAATTTCTTTACAAAAAATTGTGCAAGATTTGTCGTATGTCTTCAGAGCCATCTAGTAAGGCACGATGGAACTAAACGTGAATCAAAGAGATAGGAAGGGGAGTAGGAAGTATTTGCAAGACAATAATATCGCAGACAATAGGTCTTTAGGGTCAAAGTGTAAGATTTTGGTACCGTGAGAAAGTCGGATTCGCAAATGGGGTGATTATTGTATAAATTTAGAGGATTTACCGTTGCATGTTCAGTTATAATTGCGTCACCAACCAGGAAGTGTCTGAAATCGTAAAGGTAGTGTCAAGTTTGTGACATAGTTTTGTGTCTTAGTGAAAAGTGCTAATGTGTGTGGATAACCATGTTTGAAAGTGAATGTTTTGAAATGTGCTATATGTAGTGATCAAATGACGTTATCAGAAGGAAGTTCATTTGTTACTACTAATTCTCCATTGTTTTTAGCGTATACTAAAAAGTGGAATTCATTTGGAAGAAAGTAAAATTAAAAACAACGTAATTAATTCATCAAATGTGAAAAGTGATAAGTGCATTGGATAACCATTTGACAGTGAATGTGATTTATGTATAAAGAGAAATTAACTACGGGAGACATGAAAATAACTTGTGATTTTCTATTGTTTTTAAAATAGTGACGTTGAATTCAAGTGGAGAAAATTTACTTCATAAATGCATGAAAAAACAAAACACGATAGCATGTATAGCTATTGAACTATAGAAGTAGAAAAATCTCTTTTGATGAGACATTATAGATGAATTGAAATCTTTATATAATATTTAATAATATTGCACGCACGTACAACTCTATATATTTATTTAGCGATATTCACGCGTGGATGACTAATTTTTATATTTACAAAAAAGGTGTTTTTGATTCCATTTTATATTTCGATTTCAGTTGTTAAATGTTTTATTGTTACAAGGAATGACTCATCGTTTTATTTAATTCATTTAAGGGGAAGAGTTCATTTTTGTATTTATTTGTATGTCTTCAAAAGCGAAGAATTTTTTATAATCCGCTGGTCATGATGGCATGCAATAATAATTATTATTGGAAATTACAACCAATAAAAATGAATTAATTTGGAACATAAGAGCAAATTGTGTGCATGTAGAGCAGTAGCCTTAATAACGCCTAGGCCGTTGAAGCATGCCTCTTCCAACATCTGATTCCACATATCTTAACCTAATATACCTAACATTATGCATTGCAAACTAACACTATACTTAAGAAGTTGCCTACACGGCCTAGTCCAGTGACGCGTGCTTCTCTTATCGTCTGAACATTGATTTTAGACCATAATGTTCTAACTTAAATTCATGCATGATACTTGTACTAAAATAGCTAGCTTTAATAACAATTAGATTAGTGACGAATACTCATACTATTATCTCAAAAATGGGGTGATTTCACTCTTATATCCTATCACCATACAGATACACTCAAAGGACTTAGACGTAATTAAACCCAGCTAACGCATGTCTCTCAACTAATCTAACACTATGTATGGTCCTAACATCACCTAATTTAACGTTATGTAGTACTCAGCCTTAACATTACTTACCTCACTGACGCATGTCTCTTCTATCATCGAATTGATTTCATCCTCAAACTAACCTACATGGTCCTAACAGTCCTAACATTAACTAACCTAATACTATGCATGGTACTAAATTAAAGAAGTGTCCTAGCCTTAACAAAGCCTAGCGCACTGACGCATGCCTCCTCTCATCTGAATAAATACTGAGGTGATATCACTCTGTTCATTACACAGGTGCACCTCATTGATCGATCAAATTTACGAACCACGTTCATTAAGGTTTTTTTTTAATTTTGTACGTAGATTTAAAACTTTTTTATGCAAGGCTTTTTTGCACGCACTTGCGTTGCGTTGGCGTACCTTAAATGCAAGTGAAGATAGAGTATTATTTTTTTCTAATTTTTGCATTCAAATTGATTTAACGAGAATTAAAATCTATCTTTAAATGGTGCTTTTAAATTTATGGATAAGATAAATGATATTTTATTAATTCTCTAAAATTATAAACCATAAAACGTGCCATAAATTATTTTTTAAAAACTGATAACTCAACACAGTTATTACATCAAATGAAAGAAATGTAAAGAAGACAAATTCATGATGACTAACAATTTGTTTTGTCGGTCAAAAGTATTTCTTTATGACACAAACACAATCCAAAGTTATAATATAGAAAGATAAACGCATCGCGTGTTTTGTAAGATTAAATACAATTAATTCGATAAAAAGCTAGGCATAAATGCTCTTGCGCCTAGATATTACACGAAAGATACGCTCAGCTTAAACTCAATTAATTTTATCTTAATTTGTATCATCAATGCCGTGCTATCGCCTATCACTAAGTAATTGTAAGTAATTCAAAACTTATTAACGCAGCCACTTTATTTAATTATCATGTTCTTATTGAGAGAGCAAGTATAAATCATATCTAGCATATCAAAAAAAATATGAAACACGTGTGTCCGATTTCAATTATAAGAGGAATTTTGCATTCGACAATTGTATTGCACGTGCATTGAATCCGAAATTACGACCAAAAAAATTAACCCAAATTTCGCAAGAGTTGCGGAATTTAAAATAAGGGTTGCAAAAAATCCTTTCTAACCCGAACGTCCGATGGAACACGTGCATCGGCGGAATAACAATGCATCGATGACTCACGAACGAGCCTCATAACGTGGATGCGAAGCCGAATTCGTATTATGAAAGTCGACGAGAAAAAAAGATAAGCGCTCACTCGCACCGTCAAGGAATTGTACATCTGCCCAAAATTCTCACGGCTCCGTCGAGGCCGCGTATGGTATTATTATACCGGTCTGTAGACGTATACGATTATGACAACCGGGCGCCTAGCGAATAGCGGTATCACTCGGCATTTTAATCAATAGCTCACGATTTGCATATCAGGTTCCGATGCTATCGTAGGTACAGTAAAAGTCGCCAGTCGTAAGACATATGCAAATTGGCGTGTCAATTTAGAGCTCTTTAATGAAGTTCTCGCCCGTATTTTTAATTAGTTCACACGAAATAACGTTGCAACTTGTTTTGGTGGCAGAAATGATTTTGATTATAATTGGGTTCTCTGTTTCGGTTATGGCATTCATTATTTATTTATTGGTGTGAGGTAGATAGTGTGGACACTGATTTAATTGATTGGATTACAGTTGTTTATAAAACTAATAAAGAATGTATTCAAAAAAATGCTAGTCTAGTTTCTTTGACTTTAGAAGCGTTTGCTAAAAGTGCTTTTCTAAACGTTGCTATTGTGAAAATTGCATAGGAAGATAATGGGCAAAATTGTAAAGGTCAATTCGTTAAAATAGGCATAGCACGGAATTTCAATAAAAGAACTATAGAAAGCAAAATTGAAAAGCGTTCAACGCACGTGCATAATAGAACTGTGTTATTGTTATTTGCGTAGTAAAATAACAGAATCGATTGTCGCCTGTGAAGGTTTTTTTTGTACGATACAAGATCATGTTTTAACTTGCATGGAAGGGACAGGTTAGGACATGTCCGTGGCTTTTTAAGGTAGCACAATTTGCATCGCAATTTATCGTGAGTGATGGTGCATGTTTTTATAATAATTATGTCGGGAAACAAAGTAATAAATTACTGCTTCTGTTTTACCCGTAGTGTTATAGAGAGTCGACTATGATTAATTTTTTGACGCTGTGGGCAATTGTTTCGAGAATATAATAACTGTGATATGTATGTATGAATACTAACCATTTGCTGTTGTTATTTAATCATTTAATCTATATTTAAAATATTGTGCCTAGATTGAAGGTTTATTTTCTATACTTAAGTTATCTATCTTAGTGCATGTCAATAGAATTAAATTAATTATTATAATTTATATGTTTTTCTTGTAATTGGTGTAAACGTCAATATTTTTTCAAAAATCCACCTATATAATTGCAGTACCTTCATGGTATTCTTAAATGTTAGTATTGACTTTAATATTGAAATTATTTCAATATTTATCACTTATACCAATTATATTCTTCTTAATTCCAAAAAACATCATCCTTTCTTATATTTCACAGTACTGTAAAATCGGTTAAAATTAATCTAAATATTTGCTTGTAAATTGGACATGGAATATATTGATTTTATCACTTAATAAAGTTACTACTTAATAACTGAAATTTAAGTTATTAATTTCACTTAAAAGTTGTAACGTATTATGTCAACATAACTGAAATAAATATGTCATGCTTACAAAATTCATTAAAATTCTTAAATAACCTTATATAATACAACAATATCGGTTTCACAAATTTATGCAATTTGTCATCTATCCAAATTGAAACCTAGAATATAAATGAATATGCTGTAAATAAAACATAACTTTAGAACTTTCCTTATCAGATTTAAAAACAATAATCCAGCAAGTATTACGTATTCGAAACGCATCTATTTGTACATCAGATTCAATCTAGAATTAAAAAGATATTAAATCTCTAATAATCTCTCGTCAATCTCGAATAGCTATCAAGATTAATGATAACAAAAAGAAAAGCTCAGTTGAAAAAGTAACCATTAAGAATTCAGTAGCTGGTTGTGAATGCACGTGCTCAAGGCGACGCTATACGAGTACAATATACATAGGCGATACAGCGTGGCTCGAGCCAAACTCGTCTAACCACTTTAAACGTGCTCCAACTTAATCAACTCAACTCACGTCTTCCAACCAACATCTTATATCATTACTCAGGTTCAATTCAAGGTAGAAAGGAAAGAAAGTATATTTTTCAATTCTTTTATTTTAACCTTCAAAATTTGTATACAATATATAATAAATTATTATACCTAAAACAATTAAAGCTCAATAAGCATGATCACAATACGACCTACGTTTCTTTATACAATACTAAATATCACAACACTAATTACAATAATCAGAGTACAATTAAAGCTTTTATGGAGTTATCACGCGCTGGAAGCCCATACCTAAACCTAAATTCTATATGGCACCATAGAATTATATTAAAGCTAAGATCACAGACGGTTTCGAAACCAACGGAGCGAGCACTGGTTTCACGGAAGACACTTGGATTGTTGTTTGTTGAATGTTCTTAAGCTTGGACCCAACGGTCTTGGAGCACTGGGTACTGCTGCTCCGCGGTTTGGCATTCTGTGTAGCAGTGGGCCGCTGCGAAGTCGGCTTCGGACTTGGAAACTGTGGTCCAGAAGAAGGTGCCGGCGTCTGTGCGGGCGAAGTGCACCGGGATGTAGAAGTCCTCCCGGGAAACTGGCACAAGGTCGTAGGATTCATCCTTGTTGCAAACGAGGAATGCGGCGGATTGGCAGGCGTCCATCTCGTTGTAAATCTTGCGTTCGAGCGCCTCGTTGCACGAGTTTTGTTCGGTCTCGAAGCACGTGTCCATCGTTTTGGCGGGAGACCGCTTCGTCGACTTCTTAATGATTTTCATTAATGGTTTCAGTAGTGCTTTGATGCCACTGTTCTTCATTTTTTCACTGTTGTATTTGTTCTCGTTGATCGAGTTGTTTGTGGCGATGATGTATTCATTATTCGCGTAGTAAGACATTTTGAGAATTGTGAGTAGAGAGCGTGTGTCACGATTGAGTATACGAGTGGGAATGTGGGGCTGCTCCGGTCGCGCGGGCTTTTATACCGGCCGTGCCGCCCCCGACACAAAGCCTCGCATGCGTGAAAAGCTCCCTCACGTGTGTGGGTGAGTTTCGACTATTATGTTTTTCGTAAACATGAAACTGCCATATCATTATGGTTAATGTTGTATTGTAATCCGGGTTAAGGTAGAGTGACAATAATAGTGACTAAAGAGTTGTACTGTTATGGTTACGACGAGCTACGCCGTAGTACTTTAGTGTATCTAAGTTTGTTATTGTATTGCAAAATAGTTGTTGCGATTTGTTTAATGCTAATGAAGCTGAGGTTTTGCAAGATACTGTTTTATGATTTTAATAATTATTCATTCTTATATGAGTCTATGCCTTTAAATAAATCATTTTATATATATTTAGATAAGTTAGCTTAGTCAGAAAATGAAACTAAATAAACAATGCCCCTAATAAGATTCTTTTCAGCAATGGTTGTGCGTCGCGTGCTGACCACGAGCCGTGGGTAAACAACACATGTTCATCATTAACCCTCTCTGTGGTCGACAATGCGATTGTTATCGAGGGGTCAGAAAGTCACACGGGGTCGTCACGACCCCTCTCTTTAGGGCGCACTTGAGCGTGCAGTGCTAAATGCACCCCATGAAGTAAAGTGTGCCCAATTAAGGCACAGATTCTGTTTTATTTTTATACCACATAGCTATCATTTTGTAGCAATCATGCTATAAAATTGTAATAAAGTCTAAGAACCTCATATTTCTTTCGAGTTTTAGGGTCTACGCTGGAATTCATTAGCATTTGTTTACAAAAAGAAAGCATTAACATAGAATACCACCTACGCACAAAAATTCAACTCTTGACGAGTCCAAACATGTAAGATTTTTTTCGTCATAAGTCCGAAGAGTAACCAAAAAAATTAAGTTAAAAGAAATCAGTGTAGCGGTGATATCGTTCGCCTAGCCAATGGGGTGCGCGCGCGCCGGCAGGTGCAGAGATCGAACCTCGCACACATACGATACCAGTTTAAATATACGATCTTTGAACACGTGCATTCGAGGGGGACCGATATACGAAACACCATGGGGAGAGAATGAGAGCGTGAATATTTTTTATCGGCATGAATAGATTCACGACTCCTTCATATCCGAAATAGGGTAACGCAAAGGCTAATTTGGTTATTGAAAATTGAGGGGTTGTTCGTGGGAATGCTCTCTGCTTCTAGGTTCCCAGGGTTGCTCGCACATTGAGCTTTTTTTCGGCAATTCGAGATTCGGAACGACGACAGATGGCAAGCGTTCGATCGCGTTCTACTTTTTTATATTAAATCGTATGGGTATTGGAATTAAACATTCCATTTAGATGGCTCAGCGCGTTTGTTTGAGGGTTGAGGGGATGAAGACGTAAACAAGTGTAAAAGGGGTCAGTGGAACTGGGCCGGGGCTGTAATTAAATATCTATTATGGGCATTTTAAGATTATTAGTGATGATAGTTAGGGGTATAACTTTTTTGTTAATTGCGTAAATAACGGCCATCGACTATTAGTTGGGTGTTTAGGTAATTTGGGAATGATAATAATGCCAATTTAGTTTTTATTTTAAGGCTTAGTTTTATTGTAGCTATCGAAGTAATTAACATGACGAATGTACGTCCAGAAACTGAAGATAAACGATCATACCTGAATAGTTTTTGTGCAAATCTAGCGATATTTTTTCAGGCTTGTCAATCGTTAATCACTTCATGGGCAGTTCAGTTTCCCACGGAGAGGAAAGCAAAAAGTCTAACAATGGGAAGAATATGAAGAAGGCGCACTTTGATATTAAAAAGTGACGTATTGTACCCCTCAGCGCAACAAGTGCATGGGACCGCGGGAGCAGGGTTGGGACTCCCCTGTTATAAGCATTGTTTGTGATCACACTTGTCACGATTTAGGGGACGTTAATTGTATACTGTGATAGCTGTTTTAATTTTTTTTGCACTTGTTATGTTTGAAATTTAAAGTCGACTGTGATATGAGTTATAAAATTGTTTTTATAAGTTTTTTAGGTATAAATTTCGAGCATAGTTTTAATATAAGTAATGTATACCTACAAAAAGTAATTTGATTACTACTGTGATATAGAAGTATGTTTATCTTAATGCACAAGAAATTATTAACCTTAGTTCAACACACTAGGTATAAAATATTAAATATTAATTCATGTACGAAAAGCGTGATAAAAATATAGGTTGTGTCATACCATAAATGTTATTATTATTACATAATATCTATTTTTTATGATCAAAACATTGATCAAAACATTTGATCAAAACATTGCAACATTTAACAATGAAAACATGTATACATGTATGTTTTCTGTTTAAGATGTCTTATAAAAATTATAGGGGTTCATATAAAGCACGCATAATCTCATGTTTGATTTTATCAAAACACCTGATATTCGAGTGTGGGAATTTCAGTTACGTGATTTGATGCAATAAAGTCGAGGGTGGAAAATAAAGGGCCATGTATAAATCACCCCTAATCGTTTCTTTTTTGTACACTTGTTCGTCACCTCAGCGTATAATATTGTAAAGCAAAGTTATCATTGCACCTACAATGTACAATACATTAAATTTTAAACTCTATGTATATATAGCTAAGGTTGTAATTTATATGGAGGTTATTTTTCGTAGCAATAGTAAACTGGCGAAATGCGTAAAATTTTAGGGGAGTGTATTTCAGGGGTTGTTGAACAATTAACTGATGCAGGTAAACTAATTTGGAATTGAAAGGAAAAAGGTTTCGTAATTTTGCATTTGTACACGTGATTAGATTATGAAATATTGTTATGGGTGTGATTTTTATCTAATTGGAATCTTATTTTGTAATATGTGCATTTAATCAGATTTAATTGAAGTATTTTTTTGTTTTGTATGATTTGTATAAAGGGCCAAAAGATTTTGAATTCGATACATTTGTGTACATAACTTCGTTGATAAGTTCGTTACAAATTTTACACTATGGAAATATACATCTAGAAAAGCTACTTGTGGAAATAAATATTGCTCTATATTTGGTGTTTTCTTTTATTTTGTACCTTTTACTAATGGAAATAGTTGTATACTCGTATATTTAAAACCACGTCTATGACACTAACCCCCTTACTAATAAAACATTTGTCAATTGTATAAGAAGCGTATAACGAGTGTATAGTAATTTTGTTACTAATAAACAATGTATAAGGTGTTCGTTGTATAAACTATGTACAAGCCTCGTACAAGTTGTATGAAAACGTTATACAGCCTCATACCTATGTTTAAGCTCTGTATAAGTCATTATATAGGAAGATGGCGGCTTTATTTTGAATCAGCTGATGGGTAAAGTACTGTTAGTTTTAAATTGAAGCATTGGAAATGTGTTAATAAATGTGATTATATGCATTTATTTGTTCAATTTGATGATGTCGATTCAATTGCATGTTGAAAAATGAAGTGTTTTAAAAAAAGAGGAGATCCATTCAAATTGGACGATACTGCATTTAAAGACAAATATCGTTTTACAAATTCCTACGTTCAGAAGATGCTTTATTCAATTGAAAATCAGGCGGTTATCAGCAACAAATTCAAGAAAACATTGGGTTTATAGACTGTGCACACGTCGAAATAAAGAAAGTCACTGGAGATGAAGGACAATATTATATAAATAGAAAAGGATCTTTCTCTTTGTATGAAATCTAAGAATTATCACATACACAACTAACGTGAGTCGCCTATTCCTTACGAACTGATATTTGTTTCATAGAAACTGCTTCAAAGTCAAATTTAAATTTATGAATAAGCTATTCTTTATTTACCTATGGCTTTATTATGAGGAAGAGTTGTTTCTGTTTTACTGTATGGTTTCTGATAAGTAATTATAATTGTAATCCTCTCTTTTTAAGGTTATAAGTGACGCTGACCTTCGAATTAGAGATATTGTGGCACATTGGAGTGGAAGTACACACGACTCCAGAATTTTTAATAATAGCTGTTTATATCAACGCCTTGGAGCTAATGAATTTTTGGGAATAAGTTATAATAATAAACTGGTAGGATAAAGAATGGAAAATATGGAAATATGTTAACTTAATTTAAAATAAATAGAATAAAACAAATAATTAAATTTGATGTTTTATTTAATGTGTTTTTTAAAATTAGTATTTCCAATTGTAACTTTTCTTATAATTTTTTTTTAAATTGCTATTTGTCTGCACCACTCTTTCTTCTTCTTTAAATTTTTCCTCCATAATAAAGATTAGTTTCTTATTTTCGTGGTCCTCCTCCTTATTTTGAGTAACTGATTATTTTTAATGATTGTAAGGTCAGAGAGGTTACGCTGAAAGAATAGAAAAACAAAAAGATACTGTCTGTATTACGAAATCTCGAATCCTAAACAAATTAAGGGATTCGAGATTGGCGGATACAGACAGTTGTATTATTTGCACAAATTAATTGTAGCAGAATTACCTTTCGAGAATTTATTCGGCTAATACATGAACGTTGAATAAAATGAGGTGGTTGTATGTTACAAGTCACACAACTATCATCATCAGAATCCTGGGGAAATTGGAGGATTCACATTGTTTGTATTCGTCGCCGTATTCTTGTTTTCGAAATTTTTGTAAATGGGTTTCAAAATTTCTCGTCACATCGTCTGTAAAAGATGTGGCAACATAATTGGATAGGTTTATAAGTAAAATTAGATTAACCAATCCATATTTTTATCATAAAATCTTTCTAAACTTACCATTTCATTTTCTTTCCAGTTTGGAGATCGTGTTTTGTATTATCTCCTGAAGCCATTATAATAATTTCAGATGAATATTTTTTTAACTGTTAATATTTATTATCATAAAAATAATATACAACTTTCGGAATTCGCTCGAAAATGAAAACTAAATATTATAAAGAAATATTTATCAAACATTTATTACTACGACATTGTCAATTTGTTGTCTTCTTTAGACAGTGATAGTTCTTTTCATTCAGTCATTCGCTCTAAACAGTCTATAATTGTACACACGTTATACAGCGTTTATTAGTAGTCATTTTTTATACACCGTTTATCTATTGTACAAATCGTTATACAGTATATAACTATACAGTGGATGATCAGTTGTTTGACAAGTTTTTATTAGTAAGACCGTATATCTATAAGACGTGTCTACAATAGAACGCTTAAAAACTTCAAATTTATACAAATCAGTCCATACCATAAATACAAATAACGTTAATAAAATTGTAGCCCGTACTACGACGACTCGAATTTATTTTAAGTGCTCACTATTCTACGAACTGTTCTTACCAAAAACATAAAATGTTAATATAAAACAGAGTATACTTAATATTATATACTCTGGGAGGCTCTAATTACCGACTTCCATATCATCAGCCTAAGTAACTCGAAGCCTCAAAGTTGTTAACATCAAACGCATTATCTCAAAAACTTTGATGAGCCCGGATCATTAAGGACTAAAAAATGATAATAACATACCCTATCTCGTTAAAATCTTCTTCTATTTTGAATATTCAATTCGGGAATGTCTTTAAGGATATTATTATGTTATTTTTAATTAAGGATTCGTCCCGCTCTGGAAGGTAATAAAAGTCTAATAGGTTTTCTATATATCGTATAAAATGGTCCGTTTTTGTTGGGAGCTCGGTATAATGGATTTCATATCAGATTTTCTTGATTACGTACGCCTAATCGATTTTACAGTAGCTCGTGAGAGTTTATAAGAATAGATATCGTTAATTTTTTATCGCGGTAAAATTTTGATGCGTTCATTTATTTTTTTTATGCGATTTAAGTATATGATATACTTTATAATTACGAGCATGTTTGAGGTTAAAAGTACAACATTTAGTAATTTTTTCGGCACTTTTTTTCTTTATTTGAAAGCAATAAATATTCAGGTATCTTCGTATACCATTAGTATCCACTTAAACGGCATATACTTAGCAATAAACAGCCTTTCCATAATTGACTATCTGTTAATTTACGGCTCGAGCAAAATTACCAAAATATGGTCAATCAAAAGGTAATAAAGGCCTATTAAGCATCATTTATATCAAAATTAACACGTCAGTTAAGGGTTGGTTGTGGTAAAAATGACCCCTTTGTTGTGATCGGTTGGTAATTTAACCCTTTCATTGGAGTTAATGTTACCCCTTGGAAGGTTAACCTGCAATCAATCAGGCGATGTTAAGGACTACCGACTGCGCTTTGAAGGTGGAAATTACACCTTTTTGGGAATGCGGAGGGATACGTTTAGCGGGACCCTTGTTTGGATCGGAAATTCAATTAATATTATTAATTGGATACATTATCTTGACCTATAGTAAGTCCTTTAAAGAAGACAAAGGTTAAAGAAAAAATATTATGTTATTTTCAATAATATGTTAATAAAATATAAATTTGTCCTAAGGTAATGCATAAATAAATTTTGGACAAATAGTCTAGTATAAATTACCTTTTCTATTCTTTTCATTTACTTTCATGTACCCGTACAATCTATGATCGTTTAGCAATAGTCAAAGCAATTTTCATCATACTCCAAATGTTATAATAATTACAGATAAATCTATTGTAAATGTATTGTAAGACACAACATTTAGAAGAAGAACCTTAAATCTTATTATAATTTACTTAAGTAGAGCCTTATCGTTGCGGTTCGACTCTAACTTGACCATACTAAAAAAACAAAAACAATTTGTAAGTCATTCCCAGTCCACAATTAAACACCAAATAAATAACCACTGCTACTTAACTGCTTGTAAATTCAAAAATCTCGTTTAGTGCGCAAATTACGCGTCACTAAGCGATGTAAGCGATGTTTTTCGGCTAAAATAATATGTTTAACCGCATATCAGCGGTAGACTGCGAAAACCTCGCATGTGCATATCTCCAATTTTGCAGGAAATGAAAAAACGTAAGCTAAGTATCCGCTGTATTTTTATATAGACAAATATTCGCTTTCGAAATCATTTACTTTGACTTACTTGTATTCATTAAAAATGGACCATTTGCCTAGTTTTTAACCACATTTGTCGGCATGACATTTTCTCGAAGGTAATTATCTCTTTAATTATAGAACTGACTTTCGTTCTACCAAAACGTATATTACGATTTTCTCTCCCAAAAATCGAGTGAAAAGTTTTCATTACGCCTTACAAGGTTTTCACAGCCCGCCGCCGATATGAGATTTTAATTTTGAGCCGTAACACCTTTGTAAAGCACGTAATTATACATGATTGACGTAATTCGAGTTAATTCGATGTAACGATTGTAAATTGCTATAGTAAAAATCGGCCTCGTGCGGTCCGATTCCGGTCCATTAAGAGATTTTTTCAGATAATTATATTTCTATTTATAGTTGTGTAAATGACCGGTAACAGCCTGGCGATTATTGTCAGCCCTTAACTGCAATATAATTATATAATTGCGTTTTTTAATATTTGTAGATTTAATGAGCAAATCGTTGCAATTTTTAATAGAATTATGTGTAAATTATGTGTAGAATGTTTATAAGAATGTTAGATGTTGAAGTTTTGTGTAAGGTAAGGCATATAGTTTAATTGCAATTGCATTAGACAAGCGCAGCATGCGGCTCACCTTATGTTAAGTGACTGACCATGAAGATCTTAAACGTTAAAGTGTCGTAGATACCTTGCCGGCCTGAAGGAAAGGGAGAGGGTAAGGAGAAATTGGGAGAGGAGTAGAAAAGGTTGGGAGAGGAATAGAAGTGTGTACACGCCTCCGGGTCCCCGCTCACCGTACGAAACACAGTGAAATGCTGCTTTACGCCGATTTTCTGCTGGGGGGATGGTAATTACACCAGTTCGAGCTTCGCCCAATCGTACAATGCTCAGCTCCCACTTTTTCATTGCTGAAGATATGATGTTGCTTCTTACGACACGCACGAGAAGAAATGAATCCATCGCCACAATAGTAAAATATATTAATGCATTTTATGTATGTTTATTATTCTTGATTAATTGGTTCAAAAAAATTGTTGCTTATCCTTTTTGCTTTTACGTAATGTAGGTTCCATGTCATGGTTTTATTAAACAATATTCTACTTATCAATGTATTTTTTCAGAGCTTATATCTAATCTGACCCTAATGAAGGTTTCGAAAAAAATATTTTTTAAGTAACATGAATTTCGTGGGCATATAAGGCCTTATCATAAAAGGCTTATCTTTTAGTATAAGTTCGTGCAATCAGGGATGTGATTTTATCCGTGACTTTAAATAATAGCGATAAAGTGTCAAATAAAAAATGTGAGACAAATAAACGGTGAGGTTTATCGTGAAAAAAAGGCTCGATAGGAGGTAGTGTCCTTTGAAAGGGAATTTCGATTAATTTTGTGGAGTTGCGGGTCATATTAATCGTCTTTGTAGAAGTTTGAATAAACAAAAACATTTATTATATAAACTTATTACAAGCTTTTGAATTGATATATACCTTCAATTGCTTTAGATGGCACGTTTTCATAATACGGCTGAATTTATTGTTTATATATGACATCAAAATTGTAATCATATTCATAAAATAATATATTTGAATTTGAATTATTTTTTTTAAACCTATCACCAGGTTCGAACGTTGCTTCCACTGAGAGTAACTGGAAAGAAACTCGAGTACTCTTTTCAACAGGCATTTTGCATATATTTTGTATTTTTATTAAGCATCGGTAGGTAGGCAATGACCTTCCTCACTAAATTTGCTATTATAATTAGAAATAATCATTAAATTCATCCGGTAGTTCTGTAAATTAGCGCAAAACACATTATTTCGCTTTATAACCTGATCGCCTGTATATTGTATATTACGATAATAATACCAATAAACATTATCTTGTAATTGTATTGCATGAATGGGGTCATACAATTAAAAAAGAAATGTAAATAATAATGGAGTTTAATTGGGGTTTTCTTGTGAGCATTTTAAGTAATATTAGCTAGTCCTTGGAAAATCCCTTAACACTTGGTTAATAAAAATTTCGTTATCTGTGGCAGTGCCTGCAATCTCCTAAGACCGGAGTTGGTAACTGATAACAGTCATAGTTAATTCATCTTTCTTCAGGCCAGTTTCTTAACTTCGTGTAGTCCTATGAAACTCCCTTAACACTTGGTTAATAAAAAGTGTCTTATCTATGGCGGTGGCTGCAATCTCCTAAGGCCGGGGTGGTAACTGATAGCAATGTCTTGGTACGAATCGTCCACATATAGGGTGATGCTTTTCTTAACTACGTTTTCTTTTATGAAAGGCCCTTAACACTTGTTTAATAAAAAGTGTCTTATCTATAGCGGTGGCTGCAATCTCCTAAGGCCGGGGTGGTAACTGATAGCAGTGTCTTGGTACGAATCATCCACATATAGGCTGATGCTTTTCTTAACAAGGTTTTCTCCTATGAAAGTCCCTTAACACTTGGTTTATAAACAGTGCGTTGTCTATGGCGATGGCTGCAATTTCCTTGGACCACGGTGGTAACTCATAGCCGTGTCATGGTACGAATCATCCATATCTAGGCTGATCCTTTCCCTAACGTTTACTCTTATGAAAATCCCTTAACACTTTGCTGATAAAAAATGCCTTATCTATGGCGGTGGCTGCAATCTCCTTGGAACGGGGTGGTAACTGACAGCAGGGTCTTGGTTAAAAATCACCCTTCTACCGGCTCATCCTTTTCTTAACTACGTTTACTCCTATGAAAGTCCCTTAACACTTTGCTGATAAAAAATGCGTTATCTATGGCGGTGGCTGCAATCTTTTTGGACCAAAGTGGTCACTGATAGCAGTGTCATGGTTACAATCACGTTCTAAAGGCTGAGCTTTTAATGATCATTTAAAACCGCATCCTGAAAAGGATCGCTGATTAAAATAGATTGCGTAAATATTTAAGCACGCCCTGTAGTTTTAAGATAACCCTTTAAAACGGACAACCGTAAATAGTTTTTATTCCTGAAGATTTTGTGTGTCTTCAATATTTTTTTCGATCTGTCCAAAAATTTTGCATTACAAAGGGACGATAAAAGAGAATTTATTAGATCTAAAGTATGAATTTTCCATTTCAAATTTTCAAGAATATAATCAGTACAGTTCAGGAATTTTTATGTGTTTAAAAACTCTATTGATAGAGACACAGTTTTTTTTAAATAATAGATTTTGGTGGAATTGGGTGGATTGTCCTATGAAAATTTCGCCTATACTCTTATCAGACCATTCCAGAAACTTCTATGTTTATTTAGCAGCCTTACATTTACGCAACGTTATGGTCACAATTCTTCGAAAGCACCCTTATTCTAGGACTCCCAAACATCCGCCGGCGCGAAAGATTAAAGTTCAATCTGTGAAAACAAAAGAGTCACCATCGATCACCGGACCTCAGGCTCGGTAAACCGAAAGCCGTGTTCCGAAATTACGGGCCTAAGAAAACAAGAAAAAATCACGAAGATTTATTTAAGGGAGCGTAAAGATGTGTTTATGGTATGCGTCGGTAATTAAGGGGAGGCGCACACGTGCGCGCTCGCAAAAAGGAACAAAAAAGTATACCTGTTCCCTCTTAGGAGCGACAGGTCCGCTGACGTGATCTGAGAGCGGGTTCTCAAAGTTTCACAGCGTAGACACGTAATGCAATGTACTAAAGCTATATATATTATACTACTATACATTATGGTTACAGATGATACCAATAAAAAAGACAATGTGTTAAGAACTCTAGTAAGTTCTATAAATCAAACGATTTTGTTCTTAAAGGCATACCATCCAGTAGTAAAAAAATATTTTAATATACTCGTACTTTAAAACAAAAAGTACATACTTACACAGCGTACTTAAAAAATGCGAAACCGTTAGTTGCTATGATATAAAACCTAAATTATTAAATTTATTGCCAAAAGAACAAAATAGCAGAATAAACTTACAATATAAAGCAAACATTTGTCTTTTAAATAAAATATATTACTAAAGTTACGTAACAGCGCAAACTTTGAGAAGCGTAGTCGCTGTCTTTCCTAAATGTTATCTTATTATGGCTAAAATGACTTCGGTGTTCAAAGATAATAGTGAACCGCGGGGTTGCTTACCACCGTTTTTTTCCCGCCTTTTTCAACCGATAAAAACATATCGCGTGTTACTAAATCTGATTTTGAGACTCAAGTTTGACGCGTTACATATTTTACTCGGTTATTTAATGATACATTCTTCGTTTTAAGATATAGTAATTATAGGACTAGGACCAAATTAAAAACAACGTAATGTTTAAAGTTTGTTGGATTAACTGAATTTCCGTTATGTTAAAATGAAAAGAATTTTCTTACAAAAGTGTTTATGAAAAATAAAAGTACATTAATTTCTAATAGGAACTAGATATATTAATGGTAAAAGGTAAAAGGTTTAAAAGCACCTTCGTCTATTTAACGTCGCCACGTCTAGGTATTTTTTGTTTCAAGAAAAAATCCAACATTCACGAGCATATTCAACACAATTAATAACACAAAATCGTGCATCAATTGTGTCCCTTTTACGGAATACCTTAAAAACTTTAACACTAACATGGGCTGCATTCCATCATGATTCTTGAACATTTTATCACGACATCAGCACGTGTTCGGATACATGATCATTTGTTTTTGTTTGTTTCGATGTTTTTTTGTTTTTGGGCAAATATGATTCATGGTACTTATAACTGTGCACATGTAGCGATAGTTATAAGGTATATAAGTAGAGTAATTAAACTCAGTTATATACGTATATGGGATATATAACTGTGTTTAAAAAATATACTTTTTAGGTGGTATTGCAAGTTAACTGAAGTAATTTTGTAAAATTGCATATACATATTAAAAAATAAATTTATCATCGTGATTGGTTAGATGAGACTGTTATAGAATTCTATTTTTTTATAATTACTACATTTTTTTCACGCAGCACTTACATAATATTAAGTCTACCAGGAACTATATCTAATAAAATGTTACCAACAAATAAATAAATATGTGTTTGTCATTTTTTATTTCTGTTCTTTACTATTTTAAACCATCCTATAAGTACATATTATACATATTATTTTCGCTCAATTAGCATTTGTTTTTAAACTCTACGTCATCATCATAAAATGTCTATTGTAGACAATTATGGTGTAATATCTACTAGATCACTACAGATATAACGAAAAGTGTTTTTAATGACTCTGCAAACCAATACTACTAATATAATAATAAAC
>LQNK01000299.1:125146-178331 GCA_001586405.1 Phoebis sennae | reverse complement strand
ACGCGGGCGAAGCCGCGGGCGGAAAGCTAGTATCTAATAAAATGTTACCAACAAATAAAGAAATATGTGTTTCACATTTATTATTCCTGTTCTTTACTATTTTAAACTTGAATTAACCATTCTATAAGTACATATATTATTCTCAATTAGCATTTGTTTTTAAACTCTACCTCATCATTATTATAGACCCTTGGGTGTATTGCAGACAATCTGTTACAATAACTACAGATATAAGGAACAGTGTTTTTGATGACTGCAAACCAATACTACTAATATAATAATAAACTCTATCTATCAACGGGCTAATCCCATAAGCTTTCACGCATCTTCACATTTCAGCTTCGAGACGAACATTTTGTTGACAGAAATGTTTATTTAGCTGCTTAATTTTAATTTAATTACCACAGTCCCTAACGTAATCCCCGCAAGATGTTTTTCTGTTTTTGCTTGACTTAATTAGATAATGATTTAACTTATATATGAGTTAAGGTTAACTAATGAGATGAATAGTTTGGGATGCTTATTAAATTAGTTTTAGATATTGGCTTTTGGGGATTATAAATTTTAGTTATTATGTCATTTTGTTAATATTTTAGATATGAAGACTGTGATTGTGACTGAAGGGTAAAAAATCTTAGAAAACGTAACTTAAAATAACGTTAACGTTGAGAGATACATATATGACTTTCTTAACTTAACCTCAGTTCCGAAACCTAAACGGAACGTCATAGTATAACAGATACGATTCGTTTTCATTAACGAGCTATTATAATCGACTAATCGCAACCAAGTTTTGGTAGTTATGTTAACGCCTAATATTATAGATACGCTTTAGACTTACGCCTAGTAGGATATTGTACTGTCCGTAAGTAAAACGACATCGGCGTTAGATCTATAGGAAAACTATTTTACTTCATTACTAATTTTTCGGTTTTTATTTCTTACGCGAATTTCAAAATTTTAATTTAAGTACGTTTAAATTATAAGACGACGCACTTTACTTTTACACTTTACATTTTTTATCGTCATTACATACCACATTAACCAAAGAAATGCTCGATGCGTCTTAATCACTACCCAAATAAAAGTAAATACATTACTTTAATCCTAAAAATCCTTTTAAGCATAATAAATGGTAGGTCCTTATCGGTTCATCTCTGGTGTAACTAACACCAAGACAAGACTGATGGGGGTGGGTGATAGTGCTTATCAGATCTTGGTTTGTCTACAAGTTATACTGGCTGTGTTGGTTTGATCATATTAGGCATCTATTGCGCATTTAGAGATCTTGATTTCAAAGAAATTTGTGTTGACGTCGAAATTGCATTGCTGGTAAGTATTTAGGATTGTCATGGTAAACGATGGGAATTCATAGCTTAATTGGTATAAAATTGATTTATTTTGAGATAGTCAAATAAAATTTGCAGAATATCTTCGATCGATCAATACCTTAGAATTAAAAAAAAATTGGCTCAAAGCGGTTTAGGAATACTTAGTCATTGGATAATCACAGGTCCGCTATTATGATCCGATGCGGCGTTCATCGTCAGTAGATGTCTAATATAGATATACTATAGATTTTCTAAAAGTACCTACTTCTTCTTCTTCTTTTAGTTTAATTTCTAAAAGTACCTAACAAGTATAACATAAAATCATCTGACTTAGGATTCTTAGGTGCCTTTACATACAAATTAATTATTCTAGAAAAGAGGATTTAATAGAGATTTTTCTAATATATTTGATAGTATACATTACAATGTAACGCACGGTTTAACCACGTGTGTTTTACATAATAATCAGTGGGCTCAATAGAGACGACACGGCATGTTCTCAAAGATCGCAGATAACAAAATATTTGTGCAAACATCTAGTCATCCGTCCCTCAATATGTTATAATAAAACCTATTGTGTGTTTGCAAATCATAATCTCGTCACGCTACACTTGACGCGAATGCTTCCTTTGATCCGGGATTACCACGATTTTTATCATTTCCAAATATTTTGCTAAAGGAAACATGTTTATCGATCTTGCGTCACAATGACGACATAATATTTTGCATTATTCAAAGATTATAGATGGAAGATATGTTGTTATTTGTGAAACCTCGTTATAATGTGCTTCATGCATTATTTGCGATGTCATTCCGAATGTCCTATTGTTTACTAAAGAAGGAGAATTCATATCTTAAGTCTTTTTATTCAGAAGTCTCATTTTATATTCACGTAATCTGTTCATAGATTGAATGCGTTCATTTTTTATACAGACAAAATGTAAAAGGTAATAAAGGTATAAAAAAATGATTGCCTATTTGGACTCGGAGTTGCGAAAGCTAAAATTTTGAAAAATGAAAATCCGATGAAAAATATCATAACAAAAAACTATTTCTTTTTAAGTTATCTATAACAAGTAACTTAGTAACTATATAATAAACATCGCCTAGCACGTGAAGCTTTGTCCGTTTCAAATCCGGGCTTATCAGGACCATCTCTGGCGGTGTAAAGTTACAATTGTATTCACTGAACGAATTTACGCCTGAATTAATTTTCTTTATGGTTCTGTATGGTTTTTGCGTTGATTTGTGTATATTGTAGGCTCACAATATAGTGATAGAGGTTTATTTTGTCGTCAATGTCGTTGGTGTTAGGAATTTTTATAACTAACGAGTATAATATAAATATATTTTTACGCAGGATAAAAATATGTTTTTACAACTATCTATTATATTATTTATTTTTCTACATAGAATTAATTGAGAGGCTATATTGATGCTATTTAATATGTTTTAACACATATTTGAAGAATCAAACAACATTTTTTGTAGATTAAAAAAATGACAATATTATAAGAAGCTTAACTTCCACAAATTTTCCTTTCTTTATGGTATAAAGAAAGGAAAATTTGTGGCACCTAACATAAGGTCACCTTATGTTAGGTGATCAACGCCCAAAAGTTAGAAATTTTCTTTTCCTTTAGTCCTAATTTACCTCTAACATATGATCTAGCTTTAATTAAAAAGCTACAATCTGGCACGTTTCAAAATTCTTTCCATTTAATAATTATTTCATAATCTAAATGTTCATCACTAAGCCCACCTATCAACTTCCTAAAACCATCTCAACATTTTTGACGTGACAGGAATTACAAAAGGACCGAATTTTGGTATTTCAAGCATTTGTGCTCATACAAACGAATGGGAGGCACTTGGGGGCATCGGCTTCCCTTACAAATATTTTGGAAATATTTCCACAACTTGCCGTTTTATCTGCCGCTTCTTTCCGTTCAGTTACCCGTTGCATTATCACTTATCTACAAAAAAACCTATGAAACATAACGATACAATTGATTTTTATCTCTAGTTCCTTTGATTAAGGCTGTGTTTAGAGTGCACTTTGAAAGATACTTATTAGAAAATAGGTATACCTTTTATTATCTAACAGCGAAATCTTTACGAAAAACTTAAAATAGACGCGCAAAAAATGAACGCAGTTATGGAGCAGGGCTGTCATTTAATATTAATTTATTAACTGCTTTTATTTTAATAAATTGATGGTTATCTGTTAGGGTATAATTAAGTGCCAATATCCTTGTGTAAATCTTGAAGTGATAAAAAAGATTTTGGGTTCGCTTGTAATGTATGATTATGTTAAGTTTGTCAATTATTATTCATTTGTTTTCGAGTAAATTGAATATCAGATTTAAATTTTAATGAGATGTTTCAATTTCTCCAATGTTGACAAATTGTAATTTTTGTTGCAACATGCGTCATTTTTAGACAAAGATCGGACTTGTCTGAATTAAAATCGATACTATCTAAAATATATTGTATTCTCAATGCGACAATTTTCATCTTTGTTTATTGGTGCGTAGTAATTTTAAACGTCAATTTAATCTACTCATTTTCAAATTCATCAAATATTTCGACAAACTTTGGTTTTGTTTTGTTTCATGATCGGCAAAGATTTTTTTGCAATTTGTCCTTTTAAGGCAAACACAGCATGCAAATTTTTTTGAATGAATTAATGTATGTATGTAAGTTCAGTCATAAGTATATAAAAATTAAAAATGTATCAAATATTGGTAAACCATTAAAATAAATAGAATAAAGAAAACAGTAAAATGTTCCACATACGACCAACCCTAGCCTTATCTCTCATCTCGTGCCACGTAATTTGACACTTTCCTCTGACAAAACGCACATTTACAAACGGACTACGCCGCAAAAACATTTGACGAGCAAAAAGCAATTAGTGTTTTTTCACCAGAATTAATATTTACAGGAATGTTCTGGAAAAAATCGACAGCACGTGTTAAATGAGAACATGTGAACTGCAAAGTATGTCTTATTTTTCATAATTAGACTGTGAATTGGGTTCGGAGTTCGCCACATGTGCTATCATTAGTTTATATTTGACTCCATGTGTATATTTTTTGTAGGACAAGGAAAATATATTATGAAGATTGGCAATTTATTGCGATAGGTGTGGAAAAACCTCAACGTGGTGAATTAACTACTATTGGTTTTTACTAATTAAATATAGGAGATACGAATATAACCTACTATAGGTTATATTTAAATATTTATTTTTATTAGGAATTCACATATACTACTTCTTTAGTACTTCTCGACATTTTAAATTGTAGCGGCAATGATACTACAAAAGTCAATTGACTGCGTCAAAAATAATTGCCGACAGCCAGGTTTTTTGTGTAAGTAGGCATCTTAATATATTGTCTGCAACATTTTGTGATGTCATGTTTTATCTAGCTGTCTCAAAGTTCTATAAAAGAAAACAACAATATTGCGACAGAGATGGCTTAGGCATGTCCAGGTCCACTCTGATGATAATATTACTACAGCAAACGCCCGCCTGGAATCCATCAGCTTTAGTTCTCAACACTTCACAGCAGATTTACACCTATACGAGGTCCCTTGCTCTGCGCATCGCTTCTGGCTAACTGTGAGAATCACATCTAAAAAAATTGGTTTTGGCATTGGTACCAATTGCGTCTGCTGCTCGAACGTCTTATTGACGTCAGGAGCCATCTACCCTCACTTTGCTAATAGTTGTTATAACTAGCTGTCATTTGTTGTTAAGGGTCTAATAATTGGCAAGTTGTCTAGAATTATACTACATTTATAACTTTACGTAGCCCCATCTAATAGTTAATACAATATGTTTATAAGTTGCAACCCGCAAAATATTGTTTGTGACCTGAATAAGATGTACATAGTTCGTTATGTGAATATCGCGTAGCATACATAACATTGTACCTACGAAATTTGGAGACTCGCGAAAAATGTACAATACATAACGCCCATTTATAAATAGATACGAAACACAATCAATCACACTTGCGAATTGAATTCGCGATAAAAGACTATGTCCCCAGGCGATACCAGATCCGTATCTCATAATCCGAACAGGAAACTCTTTGTGAGACCAGATGCGAAATTCCGAAGTACTGAAGATGCGTAGTAATTGTTAACTCTCAATGCACTTGTAGGCGTGGTCGGATTGCATTCCGTTTTTGGTATTTTTTTGGCGGGAAACCGTGTCAGACAGTTATGGGCTTAGCTGTAAAATTTATAGGATTCTATAGAGGATCTGATATGGGAATTTGATAAGGCTGCATGCAGTTTTTAGGATATCTCGTATTATTATGTAAATGTGTTGCTATTAATTTTGGCCGTTTACAGGACACCTTAAATTTTAAATCAAGAAAATGAAATATAGTATTAAATTATTAAATATAATTAATTGTAACGTAATTTTGGAAATAACTTATGTATATGTCAAGTTTCACACTGCTTAAAACCGGGATATTTCGACAAAAAGGTGCCAATTCTTTGAACACAAAAAACTCAGAAGGCGCTAATAAAAGGAACTAAAAAGTTATCGAAGCGGCAAATTGATATCGAAAAAGGATTTTCTACTGTTTTGGAAATAGAAATCGCGCCGGCGCACATTCAAAAGGATTAAATTCGGGTTTTCGTTTATAGATTGTTTTTACAGCTTACGGTCTTTGTTAAACAAGGGTTGCGATATAAGGTTCTTGTAAATTTTATGCTTTTTGAATGGAATCGCATCCTTTGAGGCTACGTGATTCTGAATAGGCCTGTTTCTGTTACATGGTCTTAGGTTTTCAATGGAGCTGCAAATAACAAAGTGATCTTTATATTAGTTTCGCTTCCTATTTAGTTTTGTATGGTTACCGCAATTCGTGCTCTTTTAAATTTCACCCAGTTGAATGGACTTTCCCGTAGAAAGATTACGTTGATGTAATCTTTAACTTTTGGTAATACAAGGGTGGTCAAACGAAACTTCGAATTAACACAAATGGAAATACTTTAAAATTGGATTATTATGTTTATAATATTGCAGAGTAAAGGTGGACCGGTGACTAGTGGTTATATATCCCTACGTATGTTTATCTAACTTAACTAATTTGTTTCAAAATATATCTGTATAGTATACATTACGGGTAATACTGGGTGTTAAAATAAAATATACTTCGCTCTCTGGCTGGCTATACTTAAGTTTAGCCAAATACACTTATATAAAAATTTCCTTCAATTTATGCCTCAGTTTCGTCGGTTAATTTTCTAATGTATACTGGATATAAATTGAAGATATAAATAGACACAAGAAGAAATGTCATGAAAATTGTAAAAGGAATGCCATAAAGGCATAAACACGCTGTACCTTATTGTTTGTACTATGCATTTCATAACGGTTGCTTTTATTTTTGTAAAACAAACACACTTCAAGCTACCTGGGTTTTCGCGGGAGCACGCTATTTTGGCTAAATTATACCTCTATGACTAATATTTTGTTTCTATCCTCATAATTAGTAAGCGGTTCAAGAATTTCGCAACTTTGTAGTTCTGAGTAAGAGGGTCTTCTCGTGATATGACTAAGTTTTTGCTAAAAGATACGACTTTAGGTGAATTGGTAAGTAACCGATATATCTGTGAAAACGATAATTTATGTTCTACCTATTAACAATAAAAAATATAATATTTTATTTGTTGTGCTCGTAAGACTTTTTACGGCTAGTATTTTGTTAAACAGTGAAACAGATTGACAAAAACTGATGATCCTTTTCACGGTTTTCGTTCTACATGGATTACAATACCCATATATTCAGACTGAACGACTTACCCACTATAATGTATTTCTCAATCCATTTCTCAAGTTTATAATGCCCTCAAGGATGTAATATTTTAGGCTTAATATCGTATTCTCTTGAGGACAGGTCATTACGTATTTCTATACGAAATATCAATCATAAATCACAATTTATATTTCGGCTCGAACAAAAAAGGGCCTTTTTAGCATTTTTTAGCATAACCCACTCCAAATAGCCGGAAGCCATATGCACAAATATTTAAAAGTGGTCGGTCGTCAATCCTTTTTTTTTAATTTATTTAATGGTTACTAAGTTATAGAATTTGGCTTTTTTCCTTGTGTCAAGGAATCGTGGGCCCGTCAGATTAGCGACCCTTTGTGTTCCATTTTTTCGAAGGATACCTTTTTTGTGAATTCGTGACAACCTTTTTAATAAATAGTCTAATAAGGAGGTTAGAATACATTTGTAAATGGAACAGTTTTTTGGGAATGATATCGAATATCGCAGCAAATCTGTGGAGAAGTTATGGATACCCATAAGAAGTAGTATTTTAGTTCACTTGATTTCTAATTATAATTAATTTGTATAAAGAAATAGGTGACTACCCATTTCCATTAAAGATTGCTTAGTTTTTAGAATAAAATATGCATATATAATACATGCAATACAATTTTATACAACGTATAAATCACCAAGACCCATCACCAGCCTTATATTTATATTAAGTGTATTGAAAACATTACATCAACTGAAATATATTCTAGAATGAATAAAACATAATTTTAAAATTTCACAAATTTAGTCTAATAAACCTTATTTATTATTTCTTCTTTGTTTATAATTATAGAAACGCCAACAATAAGCACATATTTACGAAAAACTTCCGTAAAACCGTAACAATATTCCAAAATCAATTGTATAGAAATTCCTTTGATTGATGATATAGCAGGACAATTTACTTGTGTCGTATTTCGTCTACAGAAATGCCTTCCAAGTGTGCCTATAAATAATACATTATACACCTCTTTGTAGGACTCAATGCAAAGCCTTAAGGATGGATGATCTCTTAAAATAACAAGTGTTTGCTTCAATGATTATCGACAATGCGTATACGTTTAGCTGCTTTATGAAAGCCTCTTTTGCGAAAGTCGCTTCAACGAAATATCAATTTTATTGTAAAGAACATACGAAACAATTTCCTTGAAACATGATTTAAGTATAAATCAAAAATTTGTTATTAAACTTTGAATTTTGTATTTAGGTTGTTAGGGTTTATTTTCCAATGTTGTAGGTTATAAAATGATTGTATTGAAAAATAAAATGTGCGTGAAACATCACGGCCAAGTCGGTTCACCATAACATAAAGAAACATTCTATTGATACTTGGATATTTAAATGGTTTACACATTTATAATATGAGTAACGATAAATAGGGGCTATTGTGATGGCAGTTTTTATATTGTTCGGGCCTTATTGTTGGAAACTAATGCATTAATTCTATTTTCAATATTTGCTAGTTATAAGGGCTCTTCGAAAAATGTAATTATGATATTGTAATTTGTTTACGGATTAGTACATTTGCTCCATCTGAGAGGTTAAGGATAGGTAATATAAATATTGATAGATCTAAAGAATAAGTAATGCTTATAGTAGATAAAGATTGTTACTCACTGCTACGGGGAATTAAATTGGTGTGAGTTTAAATTCACCCTTTCTGCTTTTTAATAGATACTGCTTATAGACGATATAGATAAAGATTGTTACTCACTACTTCAATTTTTTCTAATCTCCATTTTAACTAAATATTCAAATTTTATACATATAACATATTATATATTATTTCTATATGTAACATATTCTTCACTAAACATAAATTATAATCGTATCTATACTTTAGTCGATCCAATAATTTTATAAAACCATACCCAATTTTTTAAAGTAAAAATTTCAATTTGTACGCCACTTAAAATTCCCAAAAAACAACACTGCAAAATTATACGTGTTGCAACATAACACCTGCATATAATAATCGTTTAAAAGCAAAAATTAATGGTTTCCAATGCCGCCCTATTTTCCCGCCCAAAAGTGAGTTAAAAATATCCAGTCATTATTATTTTAAACAAACCAATCTTTAAATGAGTTTGATAAATATCCTTGTTCATGGTTTTAATTAATAACGTAATACGCCTTTTCATCTCGAGTGATAGAGTTTTAATAATATTATTTTTCACATTTTAATTAAAAAGTAAAATATATTATGTATGTGCATAGTTGTTGCAGATAAATATTTTTCTTTCTTTCTTTTTATTATAAGCATTGCATCACGAATACTTAATAATATGAATAGGTTTAAAAAAAATCACGCTTCTAATAAAACATTACTGTACTTCTTTCCTTCATGAAGTATTTTACTTATTTTTACATTTGAACTATGTTCATGGATGCTACCAATCACATTAAAATATCATAATATATCATACCACATAGCATATTACTGCGTACGTAGATACTTATATTGTTCAGTACCAAGTGATTTTATGCGCATGCGTAAACATATGACACATACATAACAAGACGTCCGCCTGTAATTAATCAAGCAAATTGGTTGGATTCCCCGAACTTGTTAAACTCAGCCCAACTCCGCCTCACCACGCCTCGAACTCGAAACGTTTGGTACCAGATTCTGACACGCCTCGTAACACTTGGGTAGAATTCCTATTGTTTGGTCAAGATATACCAAGAGGCGGGTAAATGGTAACTTTTGAGTAAAATTCCTATTGTTTGATATCAAGAGATTGCTTAAAGCAAGCGGCGGTTATGTGTGAAAAACTTTGTAAAGTATAATTCTTATTGTTTGGTTAGAGATGGTTGGCCTTAAAGGCAAGCGTTAATAAAAATCAAAGTTTGTAAAACTTTGTAATAGTTCTGTGTAATAGATTTTAGAGGTGTTTTTTTTGTGGAATATGACATGATTTCTACAAGAAAGAGAGGATTCTTGACCCGTCGTTATTATGTAACGTTTCGTAGCCATCATCCGTAGCCTCTTAATCCATGACGTTACTTGTTTCTATAAAATTATTTTAGTAAAGACAAATAGTGACTTGTATATCTGCACATTTTTTTCAAAATAACCCGGCATCTTAATTCATCAGCTGTCTGTATATACCATTTACACAATAATTTATACATCACAATTAAACCATTATTCTTCCGAACAACCGTGTTGTGTGTTACCAAAGTGCACCAGATCTCAACAAAACGGTTCAATACAGCAATTGCTTCATGTACATTGTCCATTCAAGGATTAGAGCCGTCAAGATCTTCCGATAACGACCTTCGATAAGATCCTGAGATAACATTGAAAAGACGCGGGAAAATGTCTAGTACTTCTTCATTGTCACTTTTTCGTCGAGTATAGTCTTCGGTATCGTGAATGGTTCCCCGCTGTGTCGACAGAATACAAGATTAGTAGAACATTGGACCATCTCTGTATTTACCTAGATTATAAAGGTTAAGCTTGAGGTGTCAGCTACTAAGATCGTTTTATGAAAACATCATATGTTCGCATACCTTGTGGAGGCTCCACGGTGGAGGTGTATGGCATTATTTTTCTATATAAAGTGCAAATCTTCGAATGTGTTAAGCCACATAACTGCTTAATTTCATGAGTTTGGTGTGGGAAGTTATACTTGTACGTAGGTATGTACTGGCATGTAAAAACATAAAATAACGGTTTTGGAATTTGGCGATCATTACCAGTAAGAAAGCTTTTTAACCGACTGAAGATGACGTACCTAAAGTTGAATTGTAAACTGTACGTTTTTTATGTATGTTGCGCAGAGCTTTGTTATTTATGTCATTATTGCAAAAAAGGTATCGATTCCAGATGGAACTGCATGGGACGTGCAAAATATTCTTTAAATAATCAAATATTATTTATATTTTGATCAGTGATAGGAGTAAAACATAAAGTGCGGATTTAGGAACAAAACGTGTTCTTTAATAAAATCTTACAGAATTAATTTATTTTCTAACGATTATTCGGATATATCAGTAAACACTTAATTAATATACGAATGATAGAAACAACATGAAACTAGTGTGCAAACTCGCAGTGAGGGAGTAGGTAGGTACGTGCGATTCGGTAGTTCGGATAAACGGTCGTTCGATTAATCAAAGTTCGGATAATCGACGCTCACGCATTATGCGTAGAAAGGATATTGCAATGTGAACAGCAAGAAAAAGTACTAAGTACAGCAGATAAATTCCAAAAGATTAACTTTCGGAATGTTAATTACATCATTGTAAAATCGTAATCGTCTCGTATAATTAATTGAGCGGAATAAATGGTGTATAATTATGCGTAAACGATCAATATAATTAGTCATCTTATGTGTCGAGTACTTACGATAAGTGAAATATTTTAATCTGTAAGTAATACAGATGCACCTACTGGCTGATTTATCTTTACTAGGAGCGCCCCGCAGCTTCACTTGCACTTGCATTTGTACTTTTTTATAATCAAACACATACAGCGTAGCTATGTTATAATTCTTATTATTTGGGAGAAATGGATAATGTAGTTTGTAGGGACATACATATACAAATACGCTGAGCAAGCTGTTTGTATGTTAGAGCATATTCAATGCAAATAAATCAGATTTTTTTATTGAACAAAGCGAGGTCTCAGAGTCGAGATGGCCGGGCGATTGTATGAACTATGAAAAACGTTAAATTTCGTAGACACATAGTTTAGACAAAAGAAGATGTTAAACAAACTCACTTTTGCATTTATTGTAGTAGTTGGGATCCGCGCTTGACTAATTTCAATAGATGTTTTAATCTTCAATATTAATTGATGTCACACTATAGAAAAATGTAAACATCTGCACATTTTGTATAACATAAAGCAATTACAAGTTATTATATATCTTTTATAATGCTTTTAGGACGATAATAGTCTCGTTATAATATTAAAGTCAGATGAAGTTTACGCTAAATAGCACTTAAAAAGGCGCTCTCAACCGAACGAAATATTGCTAAAGATTTTCTACATACTTATTGATGACATTAATTTCTTTGTCATCCTTTTTGCTAAGCGGCGTGTGATACAGGGTACGTTCCTTTACTATGATACATTAAAATTTATTTCCTTAAATGGGTATCCAAAATTGAATATTAAATTATTATTAATAGTAAATGTGTATTAGTTTAGTTAAAAGTAAGTTTTATTTAAGACAAATATTCTCAAATTTTAAACTCTATGTAATCTGTTTGCTTGTTCGCCACCTTGAAAATAATAAAATCCAAGCGGTTCTAAATTGGAGTAAAAATATTTCAAACACATTAATAAACCACAAAAATAAGTATAAAGAGCGATACGATTAAATATTTACATTTTTAATTTAATTGAAATACTTAATATAAAACATATTCATTCTTTCGTCAGTTCTCTAATGAATAATTTTATTTTTAATTTCGCAAACACCCACCCTGTATAACACTCCACTATTAATAGCACACAAAAGAACATTTAATGGACCCTTTAGCGTTTAAAATGGAGACAAATTCGTTTTAAAAGGCAATTTTAACGCGTTCGCCCATTCATTCGGATAATGTGCATAATTTATTGTTTATATTGTATTCTATTTTTGTAGACATCAATAAAATATCTATAATAATGCATTAATTGTGTATAATATGTTCGCGATGGCAATATATTAGTTGTAGGATTTTTAAAAAGGGAATATCGTGTTTTATTTGGGTTTGACTTATTTATTTGAATGGAATAAAATAATTACTTTTTGCCGAGAAATAGAACTGACTTCCTCGCACTATAAGTAGAAAGAAAATAACTACTTACATTATTTTATTTTTGAGACCAATTTCCTTTCGAATATATTATGTATAATTATTATGACAATAAAATATGTAAAACTATTTTAGATAGAACCGTGTATAACCATTTATTATACAGAATAAATAAATTTGAACTTCAGTTTTTTAATTATTAGTTAAGAATTAAGATGCATAAATAATAATGAATGTCTCAGATTTACGTGCGTGACTTACATGTACATGGATGGTATACTGTAGCGAATTAATGATTAATGAATAAAGTTTCATATCATTAAAATTTTAACAACAACATAAATTCTACCTCCTTCAAGTGCTACAAGGGAATAACCAATAAATACAACCGGTATCATTTTATGATAAAATATCGGATATACCTCAGTCGAAATCTGTAGTTCTTAACTGAATTTTTAAGCACTAGCGACGCCCCGCGGTTTGACCCGCGTATGTAACTTCTAATCCTTTGGGATCCGAGAATAGATGTACTCTATATGTTATTCTGGACCTTTACCTATATGTATAACAAATTTCATAACAATCGATTTAGTAGTTTTTGCTTGAAAGAGTAACAAACAAACACTCATATATATGTACATACATCCTCACAAACTTTCGCATTTCTAATATTCAAGGATATAAAACGTGTTTATACCATGACCTGGTAAATTCCATGTCTAACATCTGCCTAAGCTAAGATAACATTCCTTGACATCACATAATACGTTCCGCCTAATATCCTCTAAGGTATGAACTCCTTTCTTATAATTATTGTCAAATGCATCCATTCGTACGCTCCGATGATTTCCTTTCGCAAAATATAAAATCTTTTACGCCGAATGCACTAAATTGAATGGGAAACTTCGGAGGCACGGTCGACAAAAGACCTCGAATAAAGCATCATATTTATTTCATAATAAATGACAATTATCGTAAATTGATTTCTACTACAATACTCGCGCAGCTAACCAAACATTGGCCAAAAGGTATCCGTTGTCATTGTTGAGAGGACACAAAAGGAATCTTCTTCGTAAGGATAAGTCGATATTCTGAATGACATACAAGAGGTTTGTGTTCATTGTGCGAGAGGCAACAAATATTATGTATGAATTTATATTTCTGCTTTAATTGTGCGATTTAAATGGCCGAACTCAAATGTGCTTAGCTTAAATTCAATATTATAATTACGTACTTTGTACCGTACTAAATAAATGTGTTATCAGGTCACTAATGTATGTTTTTTGTTTACATGACGTAATGAAATAATTCAATGTTGCCCTTTATTTTCTGCTTACATTATTTTATTTTTATTTATGACAAGATAATGACATGACCTATTTAAATATTTAACCCAATTTACTTTAAATTCTATTGTGGAATTAAATAAGAATTTGCATATAAAGCCATTTGGAATATTCATTGTTCAGTGTGTAATAATGATACAAAGTAGTATTTATAATAGAAATCAGTTTGCACTGAAGGAATTCAGGGTCGGGGCAAAGAGTTCAAATGGTAACAATAAATACTTATAACACTTGACTTGAATATTTATAGGGGAGATTAGACCTTCAAAATTTTTATCATATCTTATTTCGGTGGTGACAGATTTAGGGATGAAAATACAGAAACTATAGAAGCAAATGCAACGCATACATTTTTTGCTTATTCTGAAATTAGACTTGGTTAACTCTCAGGGACTATTGAAGTCTAAAAATGTGCTGATGTCTACTTCGCAATACGTGGGTACATAGGTAAATCTCATACTCTATTTTGGCCTAGCGAGGTAAGTTCTAAGGGTCGAGATGGCCGGCCGATTGTATGTTTGTATGTAAGTATGGAAAACTTGGTCCGACGATAACTTGAGTATGCTGCTGGCTAATTTGGTTTCTGTCCCTAAGTTCTTAACTTTTCTTTTAAATTTTTGGATACTGGATGAAGTATGAAATGATGGATAAGAAAATAAAAAATAATCTATATTTGGAATGTTGTCCCAACGTTTAAGAAGCAGGAAATGGATAGATTTTTCAGGTCAATCTTATGTCTAGAAATTTCTTCGTAGCGTGAATTGTGGGATCGTTTATAGAGATTTCAATATAAATAATATTCAATATAAATAATTTATAAATAATATTACCTTAGATATTAAAAAAGTGAATACACGCCATACTTTGAGTTTGTAGTATGATTCTGTTCTTATCTCTCAAATAGTTTTTGTGTCAATACGTAAAAGAAATGGCACTTAAAAAAACAAACACAGATGCAAAAATACGTGACAATGAGCGGGCATCAATTAGACGACTTCCTAAAGAGATGTTCTCTCTAAAGTCTAAATAAAGCCCAGGTGTGTAGACAATTAGAGTATAATCACTATATTTGAAGTGTTGTCACGGCTTCCCCGAAGCGCATTGTTGCCCGCCACCCAGGAGAGGTGTTTGCAAACGGCCTGAATGGCCCTGCCTCAATATTTGCTGTACGAATGAAGGAAACAATGCTATGGACAGTTAGTAAGAGTCACGCGGGTAATGCTAAGGTGGGGTGCCCACTTGCGACTTTAATTTTAATATCTATGACAAAAGTTTTGTGAGCCAGATGAAGATGATTAGTAGGCGATAAGCTTACTTACTTTTTTACTAAGTTCTTAAATGTTTATAACAACTACAAAATTTAAATCATTGTTATTTCTCGGACTGTTCAATTTATATTTTTTTGTACAGTCCGAGAAATAACAATTTGTTGACTACAAAACACATTACAAGTGAAATTGTTTCGTTGAATGTAATTATTATATTATTTATTTATAATCAATGTAGAGATTACACATATGCACTTTTCACGCAAAATAGGCGCGTAAGCCGTCGAGTTGCGGATACCAGCCCAAACAACTAACTAAACTACACATATGCAACGTCAGACAAAAAAGTCGCAAACGATAGTCGCAACGTAACCTTTGCCTTAGCAAATCAGCAAGGAGCCCAGGCGACTATGTTTGCACGTCCACGGCGACCGCCGCGGGAGACCACCACAATTTATTTTATTTCAATCCATTCACAGCACGATTTTACTTCACTAAGTTTCTCTCCATACGTTTTATAACAATATCGGATAATTAATGCGTTTGACGTGTGCTCTCAAATGAAAACATTTTCAACAACGAAATTGTTAAGGTGACATAAAATAAGATGGATAAGCCCTTGATTTTGGGAATTTTAAATTTGTGTTTGTAATAAATTTTGGTAGACCATTAAGACGCCCTTTAAGCCGTAGGTGTGACGTAACAATATGATACAGTAATGCAAAAAAGGAATTCAAAATTGAGTCGACTAAAATGTATATCCTTATTTATTTCACTTTGACGTTAAATGTGTTACAAAGTCTCAAATAAAATATTAATGTTAAATGTTTTAATTAACCCATTATCACTAAAACATAATTTAATTGCATAACTTTTTTATTGATCATAATCTCCATGTTACATTTAAGTTACTAAATTCTTAAAGTGCAATTTTAATCAAAACCTTATTATATTTATCCGTGCAGTTTACGTCATTCATAATCTATGCATACTATTCCTAAAATGCAAATACGTTTAAAATCGCCTGCACTCGGTCAACAATTGAATAGTGGCTTACAAGGAAGAGATAAGTCAACTTAACTGCTGGTTACATCCTGTATAGATAACCCAGTTTATTTTACGAATAGTTGAGGTAGGTCGACATTTTAGAAGCACGAACACCCAATCAAATATAAACCTTAAAATAACCGACTAAGAATTGTTTTCCTTTGGATAGTGGTTAAGGAGATTTAGATTTTTTGTCCAAAACTTGTTAAGCCCATCTAATAACGTGACTTAATGCTTTAATAAATATTAGATTAGTTGTAGTTAATATTGATCGTGCTTCGGGGTTGGTTCTGAGGTGCTTTATATGCAAGCTACTTTTATGAGTTTATTTTTATTGATGAACTGAAGGCAGTATTTTAAGAGATAAAACCGAAAAAAGCGGGAATAGTTTAAGTGACCTGAGGGATTATAGACTAGTCATCCCTTTTTTAATTAAGAAAAAAATGAGGGAGGCATTTAAATAAACTATTGCATTACGATATGATACTTTTATACGTTTTCCCATTTTTAAAATGTGTTTCATGTTTATGAACTGAAATATGAGAAAAACTTTGTCTAATTAGAGAAATTACCATAGTTCATTCACCCTAATGTATATGCAAACATTCAAAGTAATACCTACTGTTATTTCCCCCCCACAAGCAAACCTTACATAATTCTCAAACCAGATACGCTTTATACAAGTTCTTTTCACCGAAGAAATAATTCTTCTCGAAATTAAAAGCATGCGGGTACAGTTTAATTGATCTCAATACTACTTCACACTGGGCTATTGTGACTTTGACACTATTGAACTGGCGACCCGCAGTGCAGGGTTAGACACACGTGCGAAATCAATGAGCCATCGGACCTTGATTGAAATTACTTAAGTGGTATTGTGTAATTGGATAAATAGATAAATATAAATTATTTATTTATTTCTAATTTTCACATGCCATTACAGGTTATTTACGACAGTGATTTAATAGCTAACAATTAAAACTAGGTGGTAATTATACTATTTAAAAAAACATACAATAAATAAGAAAGTCCTTGTCAATTCACTGTATAGACTGTAAAATATATCCGTTAAAAAATATCAAAATTATAAAAGAATATGTGGTATTTGTTTGTACTTTGTACATATTTTTGGAACATGATTTTGATCATAAGCTTAACCAATATTTTTTTTCTTTTTAGATAGTTACGTATACGCTAGTTACGCGCAATATTAGGATATTTTTTCTTCATAAAACTGAACATAACACTGAACTATTATGACTTTCACACTATGATCAAGTGTGAAGTTATAATGGTACCTGAGACCGGCGACCCGCAGTGCAGGGTTAGCCACACGTGCAAGCAGGCAACGGACCCTTGTGGCTATGTTGTGATATAATCATGTAATTGGATAAATATATGACTCTTCTGAGAGAGGATGAATTTTTAAAATGGGCTCGGGTAAATCCTGAACTATGAAGAATATCATGCTGTTGCTATGTTGAAAGGAGTCACGAGGCTTATTTTGACTAACATAGAATTTCATCATCCGATTTAAAAAAAAATGTTTTATCCGAGCTAGGAATCGAAGCTGCAGATTTTGCAAAAAAAAAATAAACATCCTGTATTATTTCACCAAATGATAGTAATACCAATAAGAATTACTTTTTGTAAAGAATGTCATGAGTCAAAGTCGAGGGAAATACTTGATTTTTCAATTTTTCTTAAATACTATTCGTATGAAGGTGAGCTACGATGGAGACGACGGAGGGACACGTGAACGTGGGCAATGAAAATGTTGTAATATGATTATAAAATTGGATAAATACATTATCAAAAAAATCCTCTTCAAAACTTATAGCAAAGAAAGAAAGAAAAAAATACATTTATTTAGAGACACATATGTAAACGTAATTTTACTCGCATATCTTCTGTCACTAATGAAAATTAAAGTAAATTCCTTGTAAAAACGAAACACATGTTGAATAACAATTAAAATAAGATATAAAAACAATGAACATTTTATTTGAATAAATAGTTATCAAAGAAACGATGTTTGTCCTGTCTAATTAAACTTGGTAGAAATCTTGACTTCTAGATTAAAATATATGTATATGAGAATTAGCAAGTTTATTTTGTGTAGGTATGTAACGATGAAATACAATACATTGATATACAAAGACCTACCACTAATTGTTATTTTTGCCACATTTCATACATATTTTAAGCCTAATAATTGTATTATTTAACACAGGACCTGACCTCAAGAGCAAGTCACATATTTGTTTTGGTTGAATCTTCGGGTTGTTTTCTTTGTAAACCTGCGGAGGCAGGACCTAACTTGAAAAATGGTTGTTTATATAAGATTTGTCAGATTTCGATGTTTAGTAAATAAACAATGCAAGATTAAAATGACTTTAAGGACACATTATTGCGGAATGACTTTTTGAAATATGCTGAAGGGTATTTGAATTGTTTTTGTATGACTACAAATATTCTTGTTCGAAGATTTTAAAACTAAAAAAGAACCATATATCATATAGGCTAGAACTAGAACTATAAAAACTACATAGAACTATAACTACATAAGTTATTAAGTAAGTAATTAATAAGTATTTTTACGTCCACTTCTTGTGTTAAAATTATATGGGCAGTAGTTTTAAGTTATGTTTCATAGTTTAAAAATGTATGTTAAATTATATAGTAATAAAATATCGTTCTTTTGAACAAAAATAATAAAATAAAGAAGGTATTCGATTCGATAACAGGTACAAAATACAAAAACAAAACACCTTTTTAAAGAATAAATAATTTTATAAAAACCTTACTGTATTTTTTACTAATTTTTGTTACTCCTTTTATTTTTAGTAATCAATTTATTCCTTATCTCTCCAGCTCGCTTAAGGCTGACATAGCTTCTTTCTTTTGCTTGCTGTAACAAAAAAATAACATTATATATACCCTTTATAAACTATACCAAAGTACTTTATGAATTGGCTCTTTCACCTTATAAATAATTAGGCTTGACGATCTTCAACAATATCACCACAAAAAACACATATTGCACAAACGAAATCACCTCAAAAGGTTCTTAACGTTAAGTGACGTACAATTCGACAGGTATTGAAACTATCACTAGCATATCAAATTGTTGAAAAGCATAATATAATAATAGTTGAAGGAGATAATAAGGAAATACGGATTGGCTTTGTGAACGGAAAGAAGCCTTAGTTTAGAAATTGCGCAGTCCATTCATAAGTTCTGAAGCAGACATCCTTGAGAATCGCGGAAGCGTTCGATATGGTATTTAAAATATTTTGGAATATCTGTTGCACATTCTTTAGACGTGTCGAATGTGCAACTGAATTTTTCAGTTGAGGAGGCCAAATAGTTTGGTAAATGAAAAAAATTAAGCAAACTGCTATAGGCTGTTGGACTTTACAATGCAAACTTAAATTCGCGCCATTTTTGTAAGTTCAAATACTGCTTTAATTTTACTATGCAACTTAGGATAAGCTGGCACTATTAATACATTAATCAACGCAGGTTTTTTTTTATGTGCTTGATGTCAAATTTGAAAATTTCAAAGATTATTAATAATATGCTGAAAAAGTTATTATATTTTTTTAATCCAGAGCAAATCATCAAATTGCAAAAGCACCCATTCGATTATCCAATTTCATAGTATCCACGTCCGAAAAACCAAGGAAATATAAAAAGTCCGTTGAGATTACAAAAAACGAAAATTATCGGGAGTATAATGAGCCCCTATGCGCAGCGTGAGTCCGAAATTCAATCAAAAGGAATTTATTGCCCAGATTCGCAAAGGCTACGCTTTTCAAAACTTCGATTGTTAAGGCGGGAAGTTTTTTCAATAATGGCGCGAGCGATGCGGCCCGCCATAATGGAACGTTTTGAAATGACAGTAGAAGTAACGCCCACTTTTTTAAAATCTTTTTGTATGCGTTCAAAAGTTTTTAAAGATGATAGAATAGGAGCGTGAATACCCTTAGGTTAGCTCCGATAAATGTGATTTTTTGCTCTATGTTACTGTTTTTTTATACCACTGAATTTTATTTATTCCACAATTTATTTATATCCTATGTTATACTTATGGTATTCAAGAAGTTTGTTGCAATATTATTGTTACTTTTATACATCGTAGTACATATCAAAGATATATTACTGTAGGTAATCGTAACAATTTTCAAATGTCTAAGCTTTTCTTTTCAATTGTTCGATAAAGTTTTTCGTCATGGTATCAACTGAAAAATAATCCTTTTTCGATAATTATAAATCCTTATACTAATTTTATACTATATACCTGTAAATTTCGTAATAAAAGGTTTTACACCTCCATGCTTATCAGCCATTGTTATAGGGTTGGCTTCATGTAGCGCATCATAAACAAACTTAAATGGCACTCTAGTGGCCTACAAACACGTGTTCGTTTGGTTACTCTTATAAAACTGTATCGAAATATTACTAACTGAAAATAAACTTTACCACCAACAAATAGGGTTCAATTTTGATTGTGATTTTAACAAGTTTAATTTCAATCAAAATTCAATCTTAAATTGCATGGACTTAGGTTTATTTTGCATTCATGTTTCGAGAAGAGTGTTATCAATAAAGGGCCATAAATTGAAAGATATCCGTACTTTTAAGGGGCACTTTAAGGCCATCTTAGCCGTGTCGTATCGTATGATTGTGTTAGGCCGATCCATCAAATCCGAGACGTTTTGTAGGCTTCTATTCAGTTTTTTGCCGCAGCGTCATTTCCTGTAGCCCAGAGCTATTTTAACCGAATTCGCGAAGATACAATTAATTTTTTTTATTTTTTTCTTTTTTAAATTCGGTCAGTCGGCATTGTGCTAAAAAAGATTTTGTTCAGTTAGATAAGGACCTCTAACCGAAAGGTTTTGGGTTGGACTTTTTTCGGTTTTGCGTTTTATCATTTGTTTGCGAAATGACCGAAGTTTTTGCTGAGTTTCGAATTACACGTTTATGTTGAAGATATTTTTTATTATAGTCCATACCTTGAAAAAATTAAACCTTATATTTGAATTGATCCTATTCTATTGCAGTTATAAATTGCCTATATCTTCAGCGATTTTTTACATAACCAACCAAGCTTGCTATTTCTTATAGTATTTTTTTAATTAAAAAAATCGCCGTTCCAAAAATTAACATTTCAGCACACGTACCCACATAACTGTCGAAAACTTCTTTTTGTCAACACCAAAAAATCCACAGCTTCCGTCCAAAAAACCTGAGCCTCCGCAATTCGACACTGCAAGGTTGCTACACGTGAAGAAATGATTTTTTTTATTAAAAATTAAAAAAATAACGGTGTTTTTTTAAATAGTTCAACGTCACGTGTTTGTGATTTGCCACTAATGGGGCTTCCTTTGCTGATTGTGACAAGTGGAGAACATTGTTTTGTAGTGTTACCATCCTTGAACTCCTATGGAGTATCTTTAAGGAATAGCGCTTAATAGAAGGTATATTAAGCGCTATATATTATAGTGGGTAAAATTTTACAGAGAAGAAAATTAGCATCTACTTATTCTCTTTTTGTATCAAACTTATTATATCTGAACAAATTTGGTTATGTTAGAGAATTATGCAAGAACTTATTGATGATATTATCGCTTATTTTTACACTTATTTTTATATCAACAAAAAATATTTAAAATCTGTACATAATACATATACCAAAACGGTACAATATAAATAATATTTAAAATAACTTGTCCCACATTTTCTATCTTTCTTTAAATTTATTGTCACTCGCTCGGAAGTCATTAAGTGTTACAGAACACCTAATTAAATACTTTAAACCATTTCCTCTTCACTTAATGCAAAATCAAAATTAACAAAAGAAGTAAAGTGGTCACTTAACGGCTGTAAAAAGTAACAGTTTTAAGTACTTTTATGGTTATATGGCACTCGATACAATGGTCGAGTGCGAAAAGATTAGCATTTTAAAGCGAAAGCTGTTGAGTTAAAAGAATAGGATGTTACTATGTTTTGTTTGAAACAATTGAATGGTAAATGTAGTAGTGTTGTTTTAGTTAGGTCGGTGTTTGTGTAAAAGTCCATAGTTTTTAAACCTTTTTTGTTTTACGTGACAGTCGTATTTCTTTCATACGTAGACAACGTCTTTCAAATTGATGGTCAATCAGAAAACCTGTATAAAGGCTATTTGAAAAAAATGAACGATTAATACATTTGATGATGTAGCTTTTATTTAACTTTGAACAATTTTTATTTATAGATATTGTTATTCGTGTATGTTTTTGAACTTACATAATCTATAGCTAAACCTTTAGTATTAATATTATGGTTTTCATCGGAAAATCATAGATTTAGTTAATTTCTTTTAGATTTACTTGTGTGACATTGTATATTTTTCTTATGTAAGTGAAATGAATAGAACGAAAAAAATCTATCGTAAAATTACCAACACATTATAAAGATACAAGGATTTGCTATTCAAAATGGATTAGAGATCCACCATTATTATATTTAACACAAGCATACATTAACAAGTTAATTTTTTCACGGCCACCGAGCGTGAAAATATTGTCCACAAAGGAATAAAAACTTAGGTGACGGTTAATAACACGTAACTATCACCTCTTGTTGACGAAACATCGAAGCGTGAATTACCCTCCACAAATTATTTTTAGTATTAACAATTGCAATTGCTATTAAAAAAGACCGTATTACAACGTGATAAGATTCAATATTGAGTTTCAATATTTGAACACATGTATTTAAAAGCTTGTGCATTTGCAGGATTGTTTTGATGAAATTGTAACAGTTAACCTAGACGATCCGTTTTACTTGATCATGCACGAGGTGCCTAACTTTGAAAGTGGTTTTTTTGGTTTCTATCACTTTACTGAATGAATGAAATGAAATGAATTCCTATTTTGTAGATACTTCAGGGTGGTAGTATCCAGGAAAAGTTAACATTAGACCATCAATAAAGTGTTAAATTGTGTTATCTAACAATGTCAAACTTCCTTGTAACGAACTGAGCTTAACTATAATTAAGCCTCTATGTGGTGCTCCTTGATATTCCTATCTAGCTTATACCAAAATATATTTTGTAAGTATATGATTTGAGTCATGCCACTCGTTGAAGGCTCCTTCCAGCCAAATAATCGTGTACCTCCACCTTAAAGATTTTCGTTAGTTTCACGGGATGTTGTTTCGCACAAAGCGATGAAGCTGTGAATTTTAACAAGCGGTCTGTTGATTTTCACAGCTCTTTGGTTATTTGGCTCGCTTTGATAAAAACTGCGGGTGGTTAAGATTGTGCGATAAGATGACCAGCGCTTTGATGGTTATATCAAGAAATAATTATTTGGAGCACGCAAAACGATAGTCATCGTTGTATAAATTCAATGACCTATGCCCGGTTTTTGAGTCACTTCAACGCTAGTTTATCTATCGGATATCGCTAAACGTCCGATAACAGTGACAACTGCGTTTCAGTAACAGAAATTTTGCCTGAAATTTGTCTGTCTTGTTTGTTAACCCTAATGAATCCATAACTATTTACACAATGACAGTTTAACTAAAATACTCAGTAATCACTTACTAATGGATGATATATCTGGAAAACGTTTCATGACGTTAAGAAATTATTTGACCTATGAAATTATAAGGCAATGGGAATATGGACCTTCCATGTTTTCACACATTTCCACAAACATCGCTTGATGTTATTCTTCAGATTTCAACAGCCATCAAACAGGAATTAAAAAATGCAGGTTGATATTAAGTAATGCAGGTTTGAGTTAGAAGAGAAGAAAAAAGACAAAAGACAGTAAAAATGTATTTAACTCTACAATATCGAGATTAACATTAACTAAAATTACAACTTAAAATACTATATCATAAACTATATATAATTAATGCGATATTTAATATTTTCAATTCAATTTACTTCTGTGTGAGTAACAGTATACCGACAAAGTAATTTTCTTACAATGGCATGTTAATCCTAGACTAGGTACTTTAAAGGCACGAGCTAAAGCTACCTCGTCACTTCTCAGAATGTCCTTTCTCTCCTGGTATTCCCCAATTGTTACTGTAAGTAGCTTTCAAGGAGCCGACAGAGGCTTTAACATTTCTAATATTTCAAAGTTATTCATTCAAGAACTGGAAGTACTATTTTCATAAATTGTATTATGAAGTACTAGCTCAGCAGCATCCCTGTCGGATTTTCGGGATAAAAAGTGTTCTATATATTCTTTCTCGGATTTCAAGCAATCTCTGTATAAAATTTTATCCAAATCGATCCAGTAGTTTTGGAGCCTATTGAATTCAAACAAACAAACAATCAAACTTTCCTCTTTATAATATTAGTATAGATATGGTATTACTAGTAGCTTAGTAACTTATAGGTTTATGTATTAATTCAAAAAGGTATTTTTTTAACCAGAAGCTCATAGGTTACTATAAAAAAAAATAAGACTTGCCTATAGAATTATTTATGTATTTATCGTAATACGCAAATACTTAAAGAACAAAAGGTAACTTCTCTAACTCAACAACGTAATGCCTCCGTAATCCTAGATATTTTAAAGGCACGAGCTAAGCCTTCAAATTCTTGGAATGTACATTTCGCCCACCGTACTCAATTGACACTGCTTTGAGACGCCGACGGAGGCGGCAACCTCAAAGAGCTCTAATTGGTATTGTAGAAACAACTTCAGAAATCACAATAAGGCAATAGAAAAATACATTTCTCCCGAAGAATTTCTCAGTTTATACTAGAGAACATTGAAACACCGAAAAAGATTTACATATAATTTGAGTTGGTACAGAAAATATTATCTGTAATTTATATCGCTATACAAGTTACCTAGCACCTTTAACGTCGACGCAATGAAAACTTACGTACCTAATTAAGCTTTTTAGTTGAAATTTCCATATTCAGATTCAAAATACCTCATACGGAAATAATTTTCTTACAAAATCCCAATTTATTAAATTGTTTAACTATTAAAAAGGCACGCGCTAGCCTCTCAATTTCTTGGAATGTACATTTCACCCACCATAGATTGCAATTGTCGCTGATTTGGGACACTTTTAATGGCGGCGACTTCAGAGTGCTTTAAACTGGTAGTGCAGTAACATCTTCAGATACAATAAGGGAAAAAAATATTTCACCTTCTGTATTTTTAAATTGTTCATAACATTTCTATGTTTAAAATTCCTCTGGTAATGGACCTTTAAACATAGAAAAAGATTTACATATATTTTCAATTAGTACATTATCTATAATCCCTATAAGTTTTCCACTATCAGTTAAATAATTTTTCTCCAGGCATATTTTAATAATAAAATTTACATCAAGTATTTGTTGTATGTTAAGGGAAGAGATAATACCAATTTATTATATTGCCTTCGTAAAAAGGCACGAGCCTCTAAATTTCTTGGAATGTACATTTCGCCCACCGTATTTCCCAATTGTCACTGCTACGACGCCGACAGAGGCGGCGGCCTCAAAGAACTCTAAATTGGTATTGTAGAAACATCTCCAAATATCACAATAGTAGGAACAGTATTGTGAACGCACGTGGGTGATTATTTGGCTTTTAGGAAATTTGGTAGAAATATTCCTATTCCTTTCTTGATTTAACTTCTAAATAAGAAAATGATTGCTTTAATTTTTAAATAATTTAATTAAAACATCGGTTTCAGGAATGTGAAAAGGGTCTGATAATAATTTGGAAATTATATGCTTTGTACTCAATACCTATTTGGACAAAATTTTCAAACGTCGGATATTATAATATGAAACATTTCATATTATGGTTTCTGCAAAAATTTTGGCAATCAATGAAAAAAAATAACTTTATTATTTTAAGCTTTCGAAGCTTCGAACGTAAAAAAGTATTTTGTAAGAGGATTATGAACCTTAACCTGGAAAATTATGAAATTTAAAATTTAATTGAAATTACTTATTACGCCATTTTGATTTTTATAGCTAAAAGGAATGATAAATAGATAAATAAATAAATAAGTAATTTGTAATTGTAATGATATCCACGAAGACTAATAGTTTTGAGAGTAAAGCTGTGATTATGTAAAGTATATTTTTATTTACCTTTTAAAGTAAATTAACAATTTTTTTTTATTATATGTTTCGGGTAACACGATCAAATAACTCTCACTTCACTTTTAATTATTACGAAAAAGTACTACAAAGTAGCTATTAGTTTTGAAAATAAAATTAAAATCATTTTACATATTATTGCTATAAAAATAGAGAAGTGAAAAATAATTACATAATTGCTTTAATTAATGTTACTGTAATCACGTAGCAATCGTAGATAATGATGCTACGGCGTAGCGAATCTAACTGTTATTAGGTTATTTTGTAATATTTTGATATTTATAAAATGTTTGTCTTAATGTTATATAAATATACTTAAGTAATATTTTGTATCAAGAGATTATAATGTTATTCAACAATTTTTAATTGATTAAAAGTCCCTGAGATATTCAATATGTTGATAAAACATAGTAAAATGAAAAGTTATGTTTCAAGATCATTGTGAAAAAATCGTATAAAAGAGGAAAAGTACACTTTATAGGGAACTGAAATCGAACTCTCATTTAGAGATAAATAAATCACGGTAGATAAATATCGTAAGACTAATTTGGTTTCTGATTTAGTTTTATTTTTGTGGTTGATATAATCGTAGTGACGTTTGTTATCTAAAAACTTAAAATACTTATCCCTTTTATATCATATGAGGGAATACAACATAACATTCATTTCTATCGTATGTATGTAGTTTACTCTATATGTTTTACATGAGGATCTTTATTGTGCGTTCTACAATTTAGCTTATTCTTACTCATATATAACTGTCAAGTAAATTCCATAATTTTCAGATGACATCCCATTAAATAGTTAGCAGCTGTGACGGAAGGTAAGTCAACATCAATGTAACGCGTTTGCAGCGTGAAATCGACGCGAAATCCAAAAGCCGTTTCAGATTTGTGAATAGCAAAACTCGCTTGAATCAAAGGACATGTGTTTGTAATACTGACACCCGTTCAGCGTATCAAATCGCCGAAGAAAGCCCGTGTAAATCCCTAAGAAATAACCGAAAAACCGAAATTTTTCTGCGATTCGTCTCGCTGCGATTTCACGGTTCCTTATTACCGCGTCCTGCGATTTCTGAACGTTATAGGTGTCGTACTTTTGTCCGAGCGGTTTGGAACGAATCGCTTACAAACTCCGCCGATTTATCATTCTTAAACGTTGCTTTTATTATACCGTATAAATGGACAAGACTTTTGTGTAATGTCACGTATGTACGGTGTTTCTTGACACGTATCGTCGATATCCATAATTTTTTATTTAGGATAGGATAGTTTTCTTTGAATGGTATAATGGCGATTTTTGTATTGGTCGAGTTCTTAGTGTTACCTCATTATGTAGAGGTTATAATTATGTACATGTATGCGTGTATGTTAAAGGAAGAACTACATTGCTATGGTGCAATGTATTTATTTATGCTTAAAGATAAAAATAAAAAAATGAATAAAAGTCCCTTAATTAAATTATAATTTAAACGTTTTTGGGCATTCATTTAAACAGCCAGTTAAGGTTAGAATATCTTTGAAAATACGGTGTATATAGTTAATATTAAGCCTTAAAAATAATGGCCTTTTGGGCAGACAATGTTTGTAAGGAGACGATTTTACGCAACTTTCGGAGCGTGTCTATTATTTCAACCAGCCCACTTCATTCATGAGTTCAATATTCTGAGAATTCGTCAGTCGTCATTAAGTAAAAAAATAGAGTCCGTCTTATTGTAACATGTTTTTTTATGTTTACGTTAAGTTTTAGGTCTGCGTATATTCTGAAATAATTATGGTTTTCTTTATTTTCTAGTAATGTCTGTATTTTTGTTATTTGTCTTTAGTTTCAGTATAAATACTCAAATACTTACGTAAACACTATAGTTTCCTAAGATTTCATCGCTAAACATTTTTTGTCTATTATAGAACATTTAGATAAGGAACATTTAAAATTTAAACCATGTCGTATTCGTCATATATATGAAACTTAAAAATTACTAAAAATAGTATGTATCGATTTACCTCTGTTTTATTAATTTCAATTCAAAGCAGTCCATTCTCATGTCCAGTTTAGACTGCACATTTTTTGTTTCGTAATTAAATTACGTGTAATTAGTTTAAAGTTAAGCGTATTTATTGAGTTTATATTTCAACTAATAATAATCTTATAAATGGTTCCAATATTTTTAGTAATATTTCAATATTCATTTTGTTCGCAAAAAGTATTCCTCAAATTTATTTGTCAAATAACTAAAACACATTATTAACGTATTTATTTGTAATTACTAGTGTTATGTGTTTATTAAAGGAGATTCCACCGACGCCACTTTGTATAATTCAACATATCACGATTCACGACATATAGGTAGGTAAAAAATTTTCATATTTATATCATTCAATTGTCGAAATATGTCCATAGGAAAACTTTAAGCCGTTTAATTGTTTAAATTTAACAATACTTTACTATAAAGAGTATGATAAAAGATACATAGGTAATAATAATAATAATAATAATAGCTCCCCTACGTACACTAGAAATCGGCAATAGATCCTTCGAATATAAGGAGCTTAACCTCTAACCTCAAAACTTTTTAATTTTATCAATAGGTACATTGAACAAATCTCTCTGTCCGAAAAAGTCGAAGTGATTGTGTAAATTAACCTTGTCGTATATTTGTCATACTTAGGGCCGTTTTCAATAATGTATCAACCTTTATAAATAAATTGTTATCTCAGATAAAATGATCGTTAGATAGATATAAAAGAGAGCCGTCAATCCGTGATAGGATATTGAAACAAAGTAAGTGCAAATAGATAGATTTGTCTGACTTTAGTGAGCTAAGCAAGGGATAGATAGAATATTGAATAGGATAAGCGATAAAGATGACAAGAAAATAAGATTGAATAAAAAAAAATTAATGGATATTGAAAACTCTATGGCCAATGAAGTTCTATCTTATTCAGATTTTCTCATTTGTTAGTATTAAATATTAAAGGCGTTCAGATATGACCTAAATGTTTCATTTGTTTTAGTATCTATTTAAGTGAATTTTCCATCTTTTTATTACCCAATTTATTAAATAAATAACGGTTCTTGATTCATACTTGACGTGTATCGAATATATTTTGGCGCGCAAAACTTGTTGCGTTTATTGAGGTTTCCCGCGCAATTCTTTATCGTGGATATTGAAGTGAGCAATAAAAACCACATTGCTAATTACTATTCCTTAATGGTATATAAACAGTGCGATAATTCATTTATAAAAGCATACAGATAAGTATAAAACAACGACGCATTATGTAATAGATCGCTTCATAGCGATAAGGCCGCCTTTTTATGCTTATTACTGTGTGTAACTTTTTATTTTCTTTTTAATATTTTTGTGTGCATAATAAAGAGTTTTCATTCATTCATTCATACATTGATCTATTCTGAACTTTAATTTATTCCAATGTCAAAATGGGACTTGGTTTGTTAGCATCATGTGTATCTGATTTTTTTATCATTAATGAACGCTGTACCTTAAAATAATTGAATCTTTCCTTCTTATAAGTAAGCATGACTTAGTAACTAATGGTTTCATTATTACAAAATAGAAACAAGAAGATGTATATATAGAGTTGTTAAAACTTTCCAGATATGGCAAACTTTTCTTATCATATAGTTTATTTTAAGTTTTTTTGTTTTGAATACTATTAATAATTAATTTATTATGAAGTTATTTTCAATTGCACGTAGGAAAAGCTCAATACTTACAATAGTTATGTAAACGAAGTCTGTGGTATTGTAAAATGTTTTTAATTAACTTTAAATATTTTAACTGTTTTATTTAGGATATATTATACTTTAGAGGATAATTGAAAGATAGAAATATTTATTAATTTATATTTATTAAACAGAGATCAAACGAAAGTCTTGTTCTTACAATATCAGTCTACAAAATGGTTCTTTAACTAATCCTTAAGTAATTATAATACCTTACTCTAATGCTATTCTAAACAAAGCAATATACAAAGGCAAAAGTAAAAGGCACATTGTTATTATCTAAAGTAGCTTTTAAACTAAAACTAAAAGAATAAAAAAAAGAATACAATGTCAAAGAAAACCTTAAAATAACATTGGCACATTCGGCCCACTTTTTAATACACGTATTAGAACAATTCAAGAAATACACAAGTCAATTTCGAATAACTAAGGAAGTAATAGAATCTTGGAGATTGATACTTACAAACTACTTAAAGCTTTCGATATAATATTTCTCTATGAATCTAATGCAATGACTCAAACTTTAAAGGAAGCTAAACGAACCTTAGAAATATTAACTAAGGCTTATATCAAAAGAAAAGTCATTGCACTAGAATCTTCTATCAATGATATAATATAAAATCTCTATACTTATTCTAATTAAAGCTTCATTACACTTCATATCACAGACAATCACTTAAACCTAATGGAAGACGTTGGATTGAAATTAAAATTAGACGTTACAATTGAAACAGAAGATTCAGAGGTGCATGATAATTACAGTGCAGTTGCATTAAAGCTGTCTACCAAAACGATGTGACAATTTACTGTTACATACAACTAATTTACGTTGAATTATAGTACGATACCACCATCCATATAACTATTACTTAAGCTACAGATCACCCAATATAATCACATGCAAAGGATGGTAGTATCGTACCACAATTCGTCACTAAGTCTAATGGAAGACACCGATGTGCTCACTCAGCACTCACTTAATCTAACGTTGGAAGACACGATTTTGTTTCACTGCATAGTACCAAAATTAAACTGATAGATTGGAAGACCGAAGAGCAACTAATAGCAAAGTTTACATACGAAACAGTTGGATTTAGTCGCCGTGTAGCAGATTTCTCGAACTTCGTTTGCCATGTTATCGTTTATCTCTGAATCGTCAGAGATAAGCTCGAAGCGGCTGGAGTTGAGTATGTTTTGATTTTCAGCGTTGTCATTGTCTTCGGCGACCGGTTTGACCGGATCCGTTGGATAGAAGTACTCGGAGAACGGCACTATTACCGGTTCCTCGATAAAAGCAGTCTTATGCGATGGCAGGTCAGTGCGTGGCGCCGCATTGGAGATGAGTTCACCCAATTTCGACCAGCACTTATTCAGATTCACTCGCGTTGAGCTAGTCACCTTTCGTGGCAGTCTTGGCTTTGAGCCCTATAACAAAACAAAACAATCATTATAGTAAATGTTAAAAACAACAAAGTTTATCACACTGAAAATTAAAAATACTATAACTTTTAATTGATAAACGAAAGTAAATAGGCAAAATAATAATCAGAATTTTACCTGTCTATTTAAGAGCTTCATCCAAGGCGAACGAGGAGACTGAGCCTCCTTCTGCGGCGACTGAGATTCTTCCTTAGCGAGACACATTTTAACTTAATACGTAACTAAAAACGAACTACGTCTACGTATTTACAAGTGCGAGAGCAGGAGCGATATGCACTGCACGGAGCGTGAGCAGGGAATGATTGAATCAGGAAGGGCGGCTGGGTTTATATAGGGGGACGGGTGCGCGCGCGTGCGTCCCGGTTCGGGACCGGCGCGCGCACAGCACGCGAGCAATAGCGCGCGCCTTAGGACTGGTTTTTACGCACTTCTACGAATAGGCTTTGACGTGCCGGGACTTAGAATCTTGGCATTAAATCAGATTGATTTGATGTTTGTTTTACATTCAAGATCTAAACATGCATTGTTTAATATTCATCGCATTGACTCCCGAGTCGTTTCTATATACTTATTATTATTCACATAATTTGTTATCAGCACACTTCCCTTGTATGCGTTGCATAATTCTGCATGAGCATTTCGCCCGGAGGAAGGTTCGGAACACGGTATTATGAATCAAGTTTAGCCTAGCAGCTGGATAGTTCCTGTAGATTGATCATAGTGGCCGGGCCGGCTTCCTGCGATTAAATCGAAATGCTCGCAAATCACGTATAAAGTACTGATAAATCATTTCCTCTGATTTACTAAGGATACACAATGAGTTATGTGAACGCTGGTATCGGCTATCTGTTTAAACACTGGAAACTTAAACAGGACACTGGTTATTTTGCGTATTGTTTATTGTAAATACGGAAATATAATTTTCAAGACTATGAATAGAACAATAGAAGCAGGCGTGTATATATAAATATAGTAACAAGAGCGTGCTAGATTAAGAACTTGAACTTTATTGAAATTCGACGCTTTTTATATTAAAAAATAAATCACAATCTTTCGAACAGTTTTCCAGAAACATAAAATATAAAGGTATCTTTTATGTTGTACCGGTTATATGAACTTATGTAAATAAATTACCTTGCATAAACGGAAGTATAATTTAAGACATGCATATAACTTTCCAAAAGAGCTTTTAGTTTCTTATTGTATGTACATACATACGAATTTTAGTCATATTTTTGGTAAAGGAAATGTAGAGGTGTATACTTATAGTACTTTTTTATCAATTTTAAAATACATAATACATACTATATTTATATATATAAAGAATAAGATAGTTAAAAAACCCAATAAATTTAATATTAAAACTACAGAAAAGTTTTTATTCCAGTCACGATGAACTATATTGTTATTGGATAACGGACATCTTATTAGAATTTTCTTTCTTATTTGAAATTTTCTTCAAGTATCAACCTACATTATTAGGTAGATTCTTACTCATTTCACACATTATAGTGTCTATTACATTTAACGTTATTGTGTCTATGTTACTACTTACTTTAGTATCTCTAAATAGTTAAGTAATGAATTTTATTTTTTGAATTTTCATTAGTTTTGGATTTATCTTTTAAATTACAACGCTCTGGGATAGTCTAAAACCAACTAACTTAACTTAAACTTAACTAACCGATAACTATTCAAAATGAGTCATAATAGGAAATATTTTTTTGGTTTTAACATCATTTTCAATTACAAATGTAAAATCATTGTTATATTTTATTATAAACTTATTTCGGCTTAAAATGATAAAACGACTGAGCTTAATTATTAAATAATTTCATAATATCAACTTTCATCCCAATATTTCGTAATTACGTTCCACTTCACCAGTCGATTTTTAAAATCGATACTGACGTCGAAAGCGGTCGTAACCGATCTCTCCACACTCCGGGCTGAAGAATTTTACACATAATACTTTCATTAAAAAAAAAACGTTGGACCACAACCCGACCACGTGCAACGTCTTTTGAAAAAAGAAAATAAAATCTTCACCTTTTTTGTCCCCATATTGGATAGGGTTACAAATGGAACTTTGTATTCGGAACGTATCAAACTATGCTTTATGGTTATACTTAATACTCTATGGTCTATGGTTTGTGCTTGTGTGTGTGAGTGCACGTTCATCTATTGTTGATACTTTGGGCTATTACGTGCTGTCAATTTATGAGATGCATGAATCTATTATGAATTTTGAATAAGTAACAGTGGGAGGTGCATTTAGAATTAATTACTTCAATTCATTTTTTATTTGTAATATTTTTAAATGTTGAATTGAATTTGAAATATATATCATTATACATGATGACAATTGTTTTAAGTACATTTAACATGTACGTCGACGTCATAGTCATAATATATTTAGACCTAAGAAAGATCTATGTGCTACCACCTGACCTGTAATCTGTGTGATACTAATACATTTTTAGGCTTTACAATTGTACTAAATTAAGGCAAAGTATTATATTTTAGTACTACTAAGTTTATACATAATACTAGTAAGCCATAAAACCCAGTCTCACTATTATTAATAACACTGAAGTATCCGTCATCATTTAACTAGATATAACATCAGGCCCTTCACGCCATACATGTTTAGTGTCAGTTATTAACAAGGGGTTCAAAACAATCACGTAAGTACGCCACGCGTCGTGACGGGAACAATGCATTCCTATGCTATATGCGGGCATGCGACCACAGATTATGTCGCTCTATAATGGAATAGACAATTGTTTTATCTGTGCAAGTAGCTCGTGTATTGCGCGTGTTTATGCTTTTTTATTCAATTCGAAAGCGTTCTTTTTTCAATTGTTTGTGGATAGTCTTAACAATTTATAATAAAATATATTGCAACAATGAATTCGTAAGGACATTCCATATAGGTATATTTTTATTTTAGTTTATAATATTGGTATTTTGACCAGAGCAAGTACTTGAGTTTCTTGTCGGTTCTTTATGAAAGAGTAGGTATAGGTAGCTATATAAAAGAATTATCTAAATAAACTTAGACGTATCAAAATCGTCTTCAAAGACGTTTTGAGTTTGGAGTTTTTTCTTCAATATACTTACTTAACATTTTACAAAAGTATAAGCAATGAATATGATACGATACAAATATACAATGTAACGATACGATTCTTTTATAACGCTGTAAATAATAAAATACATAGCATAATAAAATAATAAGCGACGTATACAAGTGTTACACTAATAAAAGGACATTGAAAAGTTATGATAATGTTCGCTGGGAGCCGTAGATTGATAAATGCATCCTTTCAGTAACGAGTGTTATGGTATTTGCCTCATGGCACACATTTTATTTGCTACACTGATGCTATCGGTTTGAAAAATTATAGGACGTAGTTAGAATATGAAATAAATAAAAAAATGGGACGTGCAATTATCGGTGTGAGGGAAAAATTAATACATATATCAATGTTGGTTTGACCGCCTCACTGGTTTTGTGGTTAGCGCCCTAGTAAATCTAGAGGTCTTGGGTTCGATCCTGGGTAGAGACATGGAAAAGAAAATGTCTTGAAGGACATAAAAGATTGATCACTGGCCTCAAAAAAAAAATCAGTGCAACGGATTAAGCATCGATCCCATGCCTCAATAGGGGACATGGGGCTTTTTAATATTCAAATAATTGTTTAATTACATGTGAATACAGAATAAGATATTTTGCGTATGGCATGTTGATATCTTCAAAAAAGATGCTTCACTTCAAATTAATATGTAGTGTGTTCAAATCAAATCAAATCAAATCAATACGTTTATTTTCAAATCAATGTATTGATTGGATTCGATTTGTTTGCAAATCATGTCCAAATAAATGTCATATTAACAGCCCTTCCAAAGTCACACACACAGGCACGTGTATAGCGGGTATGCTACATCACGTGGCGTTCGTGTGCGTCATGCCCGTAGATATTGTACCTATTATTGTTTATTGGTAAAATGTTGCATAGAATTTCATAACTTATTATTATGTGCGTTCCTTCCCGTAGTATAATTTTATGTAGTCACCCTTGATAAGTTGTCTATCTAACGCAAAAATTGTTTCAAATCGGACTAGTGATTAGTGCATTCAAACAAACTCTTCAGAAAACTCACTGAGCTCCGCAGTTTCATCCGCGTGAGTGATATATCCCGTTCAAGAGGATCCCGAAGATAAAAACTATTCTATGTCATTCTTGGGGTTTCAAAGAATCTCTGTACAAAAATTCATAAATTTCATCCAAATCAAGAAACAAACAAATCTTTCCTTAAGATTTATAGAAATGACATAGAAAATCGTGTGTGTCTAATTTAATCAATCAGTGAAATAAATGTTGATGTCATGTAAACAACCCTTCCGAAGTCACGCACACAGACGCGTGTATAGCTCGCGTTTGTCGCGTACACCGCACGGGCACACCATAACTCGCGTGGCGGGCGTGTGCGTAGCCTCCCCGTACAGGCTAGGCACGGGAGTCAAACTCCATACAAAGCGCGCTCGAGCAACACACACCGACATCGTTTACTGACACGATATCTCAGGCTATGTCGGAACAGTTTGAGTGCGATTTTTTTCCGTTTGATACACGCGTCGTTTTTATTGAGCAGAGTTTTTAATATTTTAGTTATTTTTAAGTTTTTGGTTTACATTATAAATCAAATAATAAAACACGTGTATATATCGTCGATTGTTTTTGTGTATATTATACCAAAGATAACAACTCTAGCCGAGCCTATACCTATCTATTTTCCTTCCGAAGCCACGCACACAAGCGTGCAGCGCGCGTATAGCTCGCGTTCGTCGCGTACCACTACGTTCGCGTGGCGGGCGCGGAGCCTCCCCGTTAAGGGCAGGTGTGCACTCAATGACGCCCGTGGGAACTCGCCTCCACCCTCAGTTCCCAGGCCCGCCGCACCTGCCACCTGCCGTACTACGCATAATTCGTAAATGAACGGTAGTGACCACGTGTACACTTTTTTCATCTCCAACGCGGAAGACCGGTGGACCCCGATTAATATTATCTTAATAACGCATTCATCGACGTTCCGAACTTAATCGATTGCTCGACAGTCGATAACTGAACACGCGAAAGCTATTACGAAGATGACCAAGATAATGCACTCTGTTATTAAGTTTACGTGATATTTTGCGGAATATCAGTCTCAATTTATTTAATTATATGGTAAATATTTAAAGACCCCTAGTTTCTTCGTCGAGTAATTACGTAGCTACTATATTCATAGTTTTGTTTTACTTGCTCTGCCAATACGTGTTTATTTTCCATAAGTATCTAACTGTTTATGCTTCGTAAAAAGCATAAAAATACTTTCATATTTTCCCTAAAATCATCCTTGTGTAACCTTAATTTTTAATGGTATAATTCACAACAATGAAAGTATCGTTATGTTATCAGCTATTACCAAAACCCCTTCATATAAACACGTGTCAGCTTTCAAAATCACACTTAAATAATAATTAACCTTCACCTGTTATCTATTGTTCCGGTACGAAGGTACACTATGGCCGGTGGAACGGTTGCATAATTGTGGTATTTGGGTCGTGTCTATGGTAAAGGAATGTCGGGAAATTTGATGCGTTAAAACTTGACCTTTCTTTTATAACAATTCAATTAAGTATTACTTTACAATTACCTAGATCAGCTTAGTATAGTCTTTATTTATGTATTCGACGATTTTTTCGAAATGTTTGCCATAGATTACGTGTTCACTAACTTAACCTAACTAATCCTGTATAAATATTTCTAAACCATTATATGGTTCAGAAATATTTATATAGGATTAGTTATATCTAAACAATAGGCAGTACCACTTTTTAATATCACAATCATCTAATAATAATGTAATTCAGTACAAATTGTAATCAGGGGTGAACACGGAAGGGAACACGTGACCTCTATTTGTGGCATATATTATTCTGGTCGAAAGGACGGACACTTTGATATTATTGTTTAATTTGGGACTCGTGCCTATGGTTAGGGAGTAATTGTGGGCAAATAGTCATAACAATATAAGCAACTTCAGTTTGCTGCTATCAACTCTTAAAAAAATCCTGATTTTATAAACACGATGCTTTGCTTTTTTCTTCTATTTATTTTCATACCCTAAATATATATTTAAATAAAATTAAATAATTCTGGCCTTAGACTTGAACAGAAATCTTGCAGCGTCACTATTTGCAGTGGTTGAGACAACACACTATGGAAACACTACTTCAGTTCTATTCGAGTCCAGGACCCATATCAGCCCTTTTTCTAATTGGCCCAGACCGAACAGTGAACACATTCCATCAACTAATAATATTACTTAAATTTTCAAATAAATAATTAATAAATATGACTTTTTATCTCTTTCTAAAAAATTTCAAGAATTAAGCATAAGATTTTCATAGACATCCTTTAAAACAAAACAATTACTTTAGAGCATAATCTTGCTACAACCCCCAATTTCTAACGCGTGGCAGCTTAAAAATAATAATTTCTAATTAATAATAATAATTCAATTCAGTACAAATTGTTACCAGGGGTAACGGAAGGTCAACACGCGACCTTTACCTGTGGCACTTATCTATTGTTACGGTCTGAAGAACGGACACTATGGACAAACAATTAGGTTATTTTGGACGTGTTTCGGTTAGGAAGCAATTAAAACATCAACAGGTTATTATATGTCAATATGTGAGAAATGTATAAAATCTGTGATACATTGTAACCTTATATTTCCTTTATAATTATATAATTCCAATATAATTAATTTCTCTTACCAATAACTAGCATCTACCACCAGGTAGATGCTAGTTATTGGTATTTTTATTTTCACTAAATTTCAAACACTATACACTTAGCAAGTTTACCTACCCTTCTACGTCATAGAAAAGGTAAGGTATCATAGTATAATATAATTATATCATTTTCAATTCAGGACCATTTGTTATCAGAGGAACATATGAGCCTTACCAGTTGCACCAATCTATTGTCCCGTTAGGAAGGTCTATGGCTAAGGGATAAGTGTGCTAAAACGTCTGATGGATACCGTAGCCCACCTTTCGTAGCAATATATCTCACTTTAGCTATTTAAATAGCCGCTTTTACTAAAACCTTATAACTTAAAGTCAGGTTTTAGCAAAAAATTTGTTTTTTTGTGCCTTAAAATTTCGCAATTGTCTGATAATAACTTGATTTAGTACCTGTTATCAGAGGGGAGAGTGAGACAATTAAACACGGAAGGTGGGACCTCTACCTGTGGGAGTTATCTATTGTTCCGGTCTGAAGTCTGTACTCTATGGCCCTTGAGTACAATAATTGGGTTGTTTGGGACTCGTGTCTCTAGTATAGCGATAAAGCATGTCAAATTGTTAACATCCAAATACAGTTTATCGTTGTCACCCAAGATCTTTTGCTTTTTACACGTATCCATCGGAGTCTTTTCTTTTAATAATAATTGTTCGTTATCAAGGCTGATATTAGTGAACACGTAATCTTTATCTATTTCGTTATCTTTTGTTCACTATTCGATAATTGGTTTATTTTTGTCTATGATTAGGAGAGATTCTGTGCAAATGTGTTTTATTTCAGAATAATGTAAACTGTTAACTTAAAACCTAAAAAAATATGTTTCTTGTGGGCTTGCGTTCGCTTTCTAATACTTTAAAAATGATCTACCCTAATTTTTATTAAATCTATACAACCAACTTTAGCTTATCAGCGCATACACGCATACAATTAAGGGGTGTGTACATTACACGTGGCAGCTTTCAAAATAAAAATTGCTTAATGATAATTTAATTAATTATAACTTGTTGTCAGGGGTGAATACATGACTTTAACCTGTTATCTATCTATTGTTCCGGTCGGAAGGAACTCTATCGCCGGTGTAACGGTTACATAATTTGGTTATTTGGCCAACGTATCTGTTTAGGGGTAAATTTTTGATGAGTCAATAATGGAATCAGTGCGGTCCTTGAAATTAATTTATGCTTCTAATATTATAAATGTTATTGTGATGTTTGTGTGTTAATCACGCAATTTCTGAACGGGTTTTGATGAATTTTTGAATATACCTAGATCATAGCTGTATTGTGTAATAGGCTACTTTTTATTGAATCAAAATTAATGCGAGCAAAGCCGCGGGCAGAAATTGAAAATTGGAGCAATGTGGATTAATATATTAGAGAAATTAAATAATATTTATTTCGAGAATCCAATTTAACGAACTATGGATAAGCTTGCTTGCATTTAAAAGTGTCGCATTTCTTAAAAGCTTACGCTACGTATGATTTTTTATGTTAAGTATCCCTAACTTTCCTTGTCTCCATTAGCCTTTATTTGTCTCGTTGAAATCTCAACCTTAAGTACATGAAAAATAAAATCTGCTATTATAAATTTATGGCGTTCACTACAACGCTCTCTTACTTAATAGTAATTTCACAACGAAGCAGTTTAATAGGCTGTAGGGGCTTATTGATCTTATTTTAAATTATATTGCTTGACCTCAAGGTCATTCCTTTTTGTTCCGCTTTGTAGTTCCGTTCATTATGTTGTTGTTACGTAAAATAACATAAGAATGGGGCTCGTGGCCATTGTTATAAAATGTTTAGGGACAAACATTAGGGCAGAAATAAAAGTTGCAAAATCTATTCATCGGTTTGCTGCTGCAAATAAATTCTTGGAAAAGTCTGGCTAAGATTAAGGGATAAAAAATAATTACAAATCATTTGACGCATTACGAAAACGGAACACGTACTAATTGTTTCGATAATGAATATAAATAACATTATATTAAGTTAAATTAATTAAATCATATCTATGTATGTGATTGTAAAATATAATAAAATTCAAAAAGTTATTGCTATTTTTAAATTGTCAACCTGTGTTTTTACAAAATAGCAGTTAATAATTTTTTACACAGTATCCAACTTTGCCTTATAATTTAAAAAATATAATTGCGTCGTAATTGATGTAGTCTCAGTCATTACTAGTATTTAAAAACGGATATTTCTTTTAATTTACAAATGTTTCTGTAAAACCGAGATCGTGTATAATTGTTACAAATAAAAATATAGTTTAAACTACGTGCTGCTTGATTTGGTGCGACTTTAGTTTTGTATCCAAAATAATGAATTATTTTTCAATGTTTAAGAAATTTTTAGGTACGCAAATGTACAAAAATTATATGTATTTGGCTTTTATTTTTTTCCTACGATTTTTGGATATGGTGTGTTACAGTCTTTGATTTTCTATTGCAAAAAAAATTGGTAGTATTTTTAATACTATATTTTATTTAATTACGTTTAGCACCTACCTACCATAGTAATCTATTAAGCAAGTATTTACTTAATGCACTTTTATTTATAATTTCTGAGAATATCTAAGAAAATTGTCCAAACAAGTATATAAAAACCCAGTCAAGACTACCATATTCATATAAGAACTGCGCACTCTTATTAGCCGCATCCTAGTAATTGCTACGATGTACTTTTATTTAATACCAGTTTATATAATAAGTACCCACAGATTCCACCTGAGCAATAATAAGTAGGTCTGGTTTGCTATTGTCTCAATTTAAAATTGTGATTGTGGTTTTCACTTGTAATTTTCTTATATACCACCTGCTATGTATTTTCTGTAAGTTGAAACCATTATATACACTAGCTTTTTCCTGCAGATTTGCTTTATTATACTATTGTCAAACATTACATTACATTATAGCTTGTAGCCAAGATATTTTGACGTATAGTCTGTATTAGTTTCATCCAAATTCGTTTACTAGATTTTAGGTGAAGGAGTAATTACAAGCACTTTCGTATGGTAAATAATGGTAGATTTAATAATTTTAAAAGTACCATTCAATAAATAAAAACCATTTGAAATATGTCGTGAAAGTACCCCATTTTTTACGCAGTTTTTTAACTGACGATTTCACGGATATTGTTATGTAAATTTCTAATAAGAATCCTATTCAAATAAAAATAAAATAATACTTAGCCTAGTATTTTCACGTGTTTCTTTTAACGCGAGTACTTTCCATATTAAATAAAATACTTTTTGAAGAATTATAAACTGTTCGCGTTCAAAAAGATAAAAGAGAAAATGGTATTCAAAGTCCTTTAAAAATTATTTAAATACTTAGTCGTTAATTCGATTGATAAAAGACATACTTGCATTGTTGTTATTTATTAATTACTTATTGCATGATGAATTTAATCCAGATAATTGGCACAAAACCTGCGCTCAAAACAAACTCCTGTATTTACTTAAAGCCTTTTTAAAACATGTCATTTTAACTGTACCAGACAATTTGGGCAATTGTGCAATTCGATTTTAAAATGTCCGAAAAATGAGGTCACCTTAAACAATTAATAAATTACAATTATTGTTTTGTAAATAATACTAGTATATGAATCGTTTTGTTAGTAATTATGTTGAGAAATTGAAAATATGCAATATGTAAAAAAAAAATATTTGAAAAACATTGTTAAAAATGACAAAAATTTACATAATCAATGAGCACGCAACCCAATCTCATAAAACTGTTTCAAAATAATGTTAATTGTCTAACGGTGCCACGATATCTTGATTGTAAACGCGTAGGCGTTTCATTCACCTGTTTATTTTAATTTTAACACAAACATTACCATAATTATCTATATTAACGACTGACCATGCCCATTTCATACTAAAACTATATACAAAAGGTGCATCAATGAAACGGGTTTATGAATTAAATAGTTCATTCAGATTTATTAATTTATTCGATGTTCGAGAATGTTCTGTTTTAGTCAAAGAAATTTAAATTTCTTTTCATTCGTTGAATATTAACTACCAATATATTTTTTGAGAACATTGTGTAAGAGGAGATTTATAAAACTGGAGCAGATAAGAAAATGTTTGTTATATTTTTGATTTTTTACTATAATTCATTAAAATTTTCATAGGTTTTCTTATAAAAATTACGAATCATAAGCAAAATTTATAAAAGAGCAACCCTGCAATTATGATGCTATGTTTTAAAACATCAAAATACACTTTTTCGATTGAAAATCTGAAACCGCACAAAATAGAATTGCAATCTTCTATTGCCTATAAAGGGGTATTTCTTATTTTCTTTCTTGTATTTAGAAGAATAAATAAATAATTGTATATAGGTACATAAATATATAGAGTCAAGTCCGTAAATAAACTAGAGACTGTATATTTTTCTTATCACCCCTTTAAATATACCCATCTAATCAAATTAAACACGATGTTTATCTACCGCGCAAACAGATTATACAAATATACTGCCTACATTACTTAGACAGATTGCATATATTCGCAAAATATATTGGCGTCAATTATATGAATGTAAATACAAGCGAACATTAACTCGCAGTCGCGAAAGGTCGCGCATCGATCTTTACGACAACACTTCATTTAAACGCCAATTAAGGTGAAATAAATTCAACTAAAATAAAACGCGACACATTTAGTCGTTCATAGCGTCGCAAAAAATACGATAACTGAGGCGCACCAAAAAGTAAGCAGTATCATTAAGCACACAAAATATGTTTTCCATTTATACAGACGCGAGACGGTTATAATATCGTATACGCTGAGTGTTTACTCAGTAAGAAGTGGTTCGTAGATTGCACCTGCCTCGTTTTCCCACGGCGCTATCGGCTGCGTTCGTGCTCGTCGGGCGACTTCGGATCGCGGCCGTCTTGAATACAAATTGCGCGGCAAATGTCATAGAAAATGGCAGAATTTTAAGGCGTTAAGTCACGCACCGAAAGCTACGCTATTCAAAACGCGTGCTTTGGCATATTAATTATTGCATATCGCGAGATTGATTTCATTTGTCGGGTTTTATGAATGCCTACTTTTGAATTGATTTATAATATGTATGTATAATGTATTGTTTATGAAGTAATTTTTATGTTATTCACGTTTAGATTTTGGAATGTATATTATAATAAACAGTTAAATAATAACATGTGCCATATTAATGTTCAATTTCAATATTTTATATTATTTGGTTGTAGTTGATTGAATTTAAATATTCCGTTTGCAAAAGTACCTTCGTTAAACAAAATGAAGGCAATAAATCCGATTTACTTACGAGGCATTTACAGCCAGCTAAATTTCAAGATAATAAACATTTATGTCGAGTGTTTTCACGCTGTTTAAAATAAAACACAATACGTCGCAGGCAACAGATAAAAAATACAAACAGACTATAAATAGAGGTCCGTTATATCGAAATAAAAAATATCGTGCGTAAATGCGTCGCAAATAGTAAAAGTTAAGTTGATAAGGTGTAATTGGTTGGAACAGGCCTGGCCGGTTGGGACTAGGATGAAGTCCCGTTGTGAACGGTGTGGGGACAATGTGCATTGGAAATTATAGGTCCAGTTTAAAAATAAGTTTGTACTATGTTGTTTTGTTGAGGCAATAACAAATGGTTTTTATTGCTGGCACTGTTGGGATGTGTGTGGCGATTTGTTCGATGTCGTGTAACAGTATTCGATCTATAATTTAAAGCAGTTTTGCTAGTAATAATTGGATGTGTGTCTTTAAAAAAGGTTTAAAAAATGTACCCAAATTATTTGATATTCACTTAAGACACCTTACTTAACATAGACACCCTGACTTAGGAAAGTATTCACTTGAATTTTAGTTAAAAGGTGTGTTAATTAGAATCTAGACTATAACTTTATTTGATACATAAGATTTGGACATGATTCAACAAAGTAATAACGTAGTAAATGTAATACTTTTAGTAGAAAATGTAAAATGATTTTTTAGTGTCTGTTCTCAGATATCCTTACTTCATAAATAAATTTAAACACCTATGTTCTCATACAAAAATTAATATTCAAAGGTGGTTACTACAATAACTCATGTTTTTATTATTGCATTAACTACGAAAAAAAAGCTTCTAGAACATTCAGCGATACGATTCTCACACAACACACCGTTCCAGCCACTAAATATAACACAAGCGAAGCGGTCATTACGTATTTTTTGTAATTACCTCAGACCTCCGTGTTAATTAAAAATCAATATGAGCACACGATGCAGCGACTCGTTTTCCGCACGGAGCACCTGGTTGATTCTCCCACGGTCTTACTTGGCTTTGCGGCCGCTTTTTGCACAACTTTTTGCCCACCTTTGCATTTTAAATAACCACTTTCCTTACAATTTTGCAATTTTCGCTCGCCTCACCTCGTTCCTCATTTTGTTATTATTGACAGCTACTTACCGACTTTTTTGGCGCGTTTTGCGTTCGCGCCAAGATCGATGGCTTGAGATGAAAATATGCTTATAAGGATTTTAAATTACCGGTGACCTTTAGTTTTTTAATTATTTATTCAATTTACTTTCGCTTTTTGTGATAGGTGGTACAAAAGATGTATGAGCTGTAATGATGTAGGCGGATCTAGAAAATGTATGATTATAAATGATTTTATTAATTTAAAAGAGACAATGTGGATGAAATTAATTTGAGCACATGCTTTTATTTTTCAATAAAAGCTTAAAGGTACTGTTGACTTAATGGTTTCATTGAAGGTTTATGGATCGCATTAATAATTTATTTTCATGATGTATTATGTATTGTTTGCCAAATACGTTGGCCAATGTTTACACATTGTGCTAGATAAATAAAGATAAATTTAGAATACCATTAGTGGGTAGTTTGAGGTCTGAATAAAAAGGTAGCATTTGCACAATATTTATTTTATGAAGTCCGTATTACGTGCCCTTTTGACATAAATTATTAATAAAAATATTCATATACCTGACGTCCTAAAGGCTTAGGTAAACCTCTAAGAATATTGTATCATCCGTCAAAATGTGCCCCTTTGAAACATTAAATCTGATATATTTGCTTACTTCGTGATACAATAGTCACGCAAAAAATACACACGAAAAATATTGAACAAGCAAAAACTATATCAAACAGGTGTCTCATTGTTGAGATTGGGTTCGTATTTTACAATTTTATAAAAAATCTATTATATTTGAAGGTTTAGGGTAATTCTAGACGAGATTTGCTTAAGATTTTGGTTACGTTGTAGTTTTTTGGTGATATTGGACAAGTATTAAATCTGCTTTTTTGGTTAACAGAAATATTTTATTGTCTACGACGTAAAGTGTAATTTTAGAAGATTATCAAATCCTGTTGAAATTGAAATCTAATATTTCGGGACTATTACATATAAAACAAAACCATGTTTCATGATACTTTCAACGAGGTTAAAACTATATTAGAGCAGTGGTTGGTATTACTAAGAATCTATCAATATGCACATAATATAATATACATATATTATCAGAACATAAAAGAGAGTATATTCATGACTTTTCGCACGGTGTAACTTCATATTTAATTAGTATGAAAACAAATTCTTTTTCTTTTACACTGTGAGCTATCGTTTAGTTATGAAATTTTTAACAATTTCATTGAAATTAAGGTATATTAACCAATTTATGACGGTAGATGACAGGACCAATTTAAAGCTATTCCATTAGGTATAGTTTTCTAAAATAATGAGACTTATGTAATGTACGAATTCTGACCGCAATCACGCACTTTTCTTTTATGAGCGCGGAAAAACGCATCACGCCTAGCTCTGCCTCTTGCCGTGATTGGCCCACGCGCGGCCAATAGAGGTACGATTCAAGCGCGGTTGGCGCACGCCTACCAAATGTACATTTTCAAATTTCAAATGATTAGAACGCGCCAATATTAAAAAGTTATTTTTCTGCATTGCCTGTAACTTTTTAAAATTGCGACTGTACTTTTCTCTGACTGTATTCTTAAAACAAAAAACTGCTAAAATTCCTTTCATAAAATTGTATAGATTTATGGTCACTGATACACTTTATTAACATATCAATGCTGTACATATTTCGGTATAAACAAAAACAAAACAATTCGACAAACATTCAAGGAAAAATATAATGAGATGAAATTTTAAATTCATATGTCAAGCCTTGTCCGTTAATTAAAAATTATAAGAAATTTCTTCCAAATTCTTTCATAATTAACGGGTTGATAATATCGGACAGGAAATGAGCTCTTACGTCAGGCAAGTGATATGTTAATCATATAAAATCTTGGGGCCGATGGACCAGAGTTTTTTAATGCGTGTCGGATTATGATCTAAATTGTTAATATAATAGCTGAGACGCATCATTATTTAGGTTAATACATTCATAGAACCCTCGTGACTATATCAGTAGAGGTATTCGTAGGGAAACTACGTTTCACTAATCACCCTGTTCTGTGGAAAATATTGTTGTACTATTTTAAATTTTAAAAATATTACCTACATATTATTGCGAAGTATCACAATTATGAAAAATATAGCTAAATAAAACTAATGAGAGTAATTTTATGAAATCACATCTTAGTTCAGAATAGTGTATTGTATTTCAGTCGTAAATATTCAGAAGGTTTACAAGACACAAATAGACTTATCCATTTCAATTTCAAAGACTCTACATGAAACCGACTATCGCCATCTAGTATGCGTTGATAGAACTAAGGAGTTGCGATAAATCGCCACGAGCGCTAGTGTCGCGCCATTTTCCATGTTTGGAAAATTATAGATCATTCAAATGTGAAAATATTTTTTAGATTACTTTATCAATTTTATTTTCTTTGTTTTTGTTCTATTAACATGAAAAATGGATAGGAAAAATAAAATGTAAAGTTATTTGAGGAAATTAAATTAGTTTTCATGATTATATATATATTATGTGTTCGTTTAATACGTAGATAAAACATAACAATATAAATCGAATTATGTAAACCTTTTGTTTAAAAACTCACAACTGTATCGTTTAACAAACAGACGAATGAATCTTAAATATTATGAAACTGAAATCGTTAAACAATAACAATACTTGTATCCACTGTAAAATACACAGCGACCTCTATTGTCAAACTCAAAAGAAATTGTCACGAGCCACGTATCTCCTTCTCTTTTTCTCTTGCTTTATTTGTATACGTCTGTCTCAGCACGTATTGACTTAGCGGCCGCACTTCGGTCTTATCATATCGATCATTGACTTTGAAATTCGTCGGCAAGCCGAGCGGCGGCCGGCGCGCGTCGTTGCCACCGATTCTATCTCTCTCGCACGCGCGCGCAACGGTTACCGTTGTCTCGTGTTTCTTTTATTGCCGTTTTATTATTTCTTGTAGAGCAGTGGTTCCCAACCAGTGGTCCGCACAAGTCAAAAGTAGTCAGCGAAAGGTTTCAAATTTATTTTGTCCCCCTTTCCCCATTGGCATTAAAATATTTCAACTAAATATTCTTTTAAATAAGGGTATTCCAATCAGTAGTCCGCAGAAATTAAAAATCGGTTCACTAAGTGTTTAAAAATTACCCCTCTCGTCCCCAACACGAGACTTATGTTTAAACTGAATATACATTTTTTAATTAAAACTTCATGGTCTCTGCTAAAAATAATAACATTAAACCCAAGAAAAGGTTGGGAATCCCTGTTGTAGATAGATGATCACGCGATTGTAAGCTGTCGCTTGGCGCGCACACGTCATGTTTCTTGTCCTTATCGATCTTTAGCTTGCAGATATATTGCTTCTCTTTTCCTCCGGCGCACGTCTGACTCGCTGCCGTGCGTTGATGTTTTGGGAAGTGCACCCGCCCGGCGTTCCCACGGTTCACCTTCGTCGACTTCCTTACGAAAAAAATAAACAAGAGCACTTTGTTAAAGAAAATCGACGTCTGCCGGTCGCGTTGAATGATTAATACAATTATGAACGCGCATGCCGCTACCTACTCGCGTTGACGATAATAATAGGTCTTTATAAGGGACACGTGGGCCAGTGATTTGGGCTATGCTCTGATGACCATTGGAGTCAATTATGTTATGTATAGTTAGCACACTGATACGTGAGCGCGAAATACTTTTTTAATTTGAATATTGATTATGGATCATGTGGGATATGAATGCATACAAGCTAATTTAGAGATTCCCAGCTTATAAAATATATTTTATAGTTTAGTTAAATCATTGATACAATCACCATAGAGGAGAGTAATATACATATCAAAATCATATACCTAATATTCATGACGAATGAAATGGTTATCTAAATTTTAAATAATGTCACCATTGTACTTTGAATAGAGCAGATCTCTATCAAAAAATCAATTATAATTTATAACTCTTTTTCTTCCTTACATACAGATACAGATGAGGAAAAGATTTATCATAATTTTTAATGATTATATTAATAAGATAATATTAATTATATCATAAGTTTGATTTGTTTTTAGGCGAATACTAAATACAGTTTCACAAAAAAATTGCACGCGAAACCTCTTCGGAATTATTTTGTCTCTATGTCACATAAAAAGGCAACATTTGTGTTTTTGTTTGTCATTTTTAACACAAAAACTACCGGCTCGATTTCAAAAACTCTTTCACCATTAGAAAGCTGCATCTTCACTGAGTGTCATAGGCCATAGCCTATAGGGACTACCTATTGCCTATAACATATTATAGGCAATAGGTAGTCCCTTAAAAACAGAAACAGTATACGTTTACAGCCCTCCGGGTCTGCAAATTTTTCAATTAAGATTCAATCAATTAGGTATACAAATGAAATTAAAGTATATCAATAATTTATATAATTGTATTACATTATCAATTTATGTGTGTGTTTAGTTATGTAAAGTTATATTATGCTATTTTCCTCCTACCAACACTGCCACAGTGCATGGAAAAACTCCAAAAAAAGCAGTAAGCGTTTTATTGTAGTTTTTATGAAAAAATCGAATAGTGACGTTCGATTCAATTCGTGGAAAGCCTGGGTGGGCAGAATGTTTTTTTTTGTATAATTAACTACAAGATCTAGGTATAACTGTTGTTTTTTTTGGGGGAAAAAATTATTAAGTTTCATATAAAACTACATTTTCTCTGTGACATCACTCTCGTAGCATAATATTATATAGAGTTACAGACTGTAGCTATCCTCGATTAACCTTCGCCAATCTAATATGATGAGATTTTTTTAAAATCGGATCACTAGTTCCCGATTCTAGCACATTCAAAAAAGTCTTTATCATAAAAAATCTTCTATATATTATTAGTATATATTAACTGACACTAATTAACAGTTTCACAATTGTTGTTTATAACAGAATTGGGTTATAACTTTCACGGTTCAAATCGGTTGTAAGTGATGATTTGTGGACGTGGCAGATGGCGAATCTTAATACGGGAACGTATTCAATCAAATGGGGCGATAGAAATGTGTAGATAAGACGTAATAATATCCTTTACAAATTATTAGGGATAGAATATAAAGTAGGTAATGTTCTTTATAAGATAGTATACTGTAAATGACGTGTGTGAAATAAGACAATACTATCACACACTATAATATTTATCCAACCGTAGTGTTAGTATTTTAATAAAATGTATTTTTTATGATTGCATAGAGTGAACAAGTGGAGCATGCGCTTTACCTGATTTTAAGTGATTGACCGCAAACCATGAACAACATCAGAGTGTTGGATGTGATGAATTCTCGGCTTGAAAAAAGAGGAGGGGATAAGGAGAGGACTAATAATAGGAACTTAAAGAGGGGTATAATAGGATGGGAGCTGAATGGGATGGGGTACAGCATCCGAGCACCCCCTCACCGTACCAAACACAGTGCAATACTGCTTCACGCCGATATATTGCTGGGGACTGGGAATTTCACCGGTGCGAACTTGGCTCAATCATGCAAGCAGTTATGCAGCAGAATTACACTCTGTCACCTTTTATAAAACCCACGGGTAGACAAGGGGTGGCGACACACGTATACTGACCCGTCACCACAATAACCATATAAAATTATTCAGTTAAATTTATCTCGTTATTGGGTAAAATGAAAAGTATTCTTTAACGACCCCTAAGTATCATATTGTAAGGATATTAAAGATTATGTCGATTAAAGTTGACCAAAGGCCTTAATTTTACTAGACATAAAACGTACCAATTTGTATCCGTTTATTTTCGCTAAAGATAAAACTCGTTCATGTAAACATGCCCATACTTAATGATACTATAAAGGTATTGCTACTGTGACATTAATTGACCAATTAATTTTATGCCAAACTCTAGGAAAAGGCGCACATTTTATTTATCTCATTAATTAATTAAATAAATGAGCTTCTTTAATATTATCTGGTTTAATTGCTATTTTTCTGTTAACGCGAGCTCACAGTGACTATGTAAGATCACGATTTTATCTGTGAGTAATTTTTAAAACTATTTATAATACTTGGCATTTACCTTATGTAGTGCAAGTGGTACATTTGTAGTGACCAATGTATAAATGTTAAGCAGTACATTTATTGTAATTTAAGTTCTATACGCTTATAAAGTGTTTTCGTAATTAAAGATTTTATAATTATACTGGCTATGCCCGCAGTTTTACTCGTGATAGAGTATCTAGATAGCCTTTTCATGACCCAACATTTCATAAACAATTTGTGAAACCATTCACTACTTAGTTTGGAAGTTAAGCGAGTTAAAACAAACAAATAGATAAAGTTAAAAGATGTTTAATATCAGTAGGCATATTATGTTGTCCTATATTTATTCTGATGTCACAACCATGCAGAAATATGTATTAAATTAGAAAATCCACACAAATCTTTAGTCGATCTGGCATGTGCTCAAGAAACTATATCCCACTTGTATTGAGTCCCGAGGGAGCGAGCTTCCCACGGTCTTACACACGTGTTGTGTACTAATATTTATAGCAAATTCATTTTTTGTTACGGTTTTGTTGCATTAAAGGGTTTTTAATGTTTCCTTATTCGTCACGCTTTCATTGTTTCAATTATAACCCACAAAATTCGCTCATATTTAAACGAAGTAAAGTCAAATATAGCTAATGGGATTTTTAAAAATTCATTGGGTTTTTATATGATAAATATCTAGTATAAGATTTTATAAAATACAATGTTTCTATCTTCATCACATACTTATATATCTTTATTTGAATTAAAGCAAAGAATACATTCCACCACGGTATCCAATCAACTGAGAGTCAGCAGATTGTAATATAATCCAATTATTATTTAACAAATAACGAAAGTTTATAACGACTCTCAATATGTATTTTTATGTCACTTGAGACCCCAAAATGGAACCAAGAAATGAGATAAACAGATGCATTTAAACTAGATAAATCTAATAAAATTACCTTTTGCTATTAGCAAACTTTCAAATGAATATCCTATTTAATAAGTGCAGTTTATTATTTCATCGAACTATATTTATCAGTTTCTAAGACACATCAGTATTTTTCAGTTTATATTATTAATTAATCATTTGTTTTGTTAGTAACCCCACTTATCTATGCATGTTGTGTTCGTTGCATTGTAACTATTTATATGGAATTTATGTTAATCACACACATGTAAACTACGTAAACGAATGTTGGTGAACCTTAAATAAATATTTTTGGTGATTAGACAATCTGCTCTTTAATGACTGCTATTATTGATTATATAAAGTCTAGACCAGACTCAGCGTTAACACAGTGTCGGAGGAGACGTGAGAAGAAAGGGTCGTGCCAATTGAACCCAATGAAGACAGACAGCAGGAAAGATCAGATTCTATTCACGTCTAGGATTAAAAGAAGAGATTTCCTTTAATTTCCGGCGAGATAATAGGAATTATTTAATAATTTGACATCTAAAAATAGCTTCTGTTTATTGTCTAGTACCTAACTACCTATTGTCTTTTTACATATGGACGTGTTAGGAGTTAAACACTGCTTGGACCAGACAAAATGCCAATAATCGTCTGCTATAGACGTAGAGGCCAATGATGATGATAATTTCAGGAGAATGTGCATTCGAATATAGAGTTCATTTTAATTATCAAGATTTAATTAAAATATTTTTTGTAAATTATTGCAAGTAGACAAACAACTAGATAAAGTTGTCGTTGTGGACATCATTGATTTATAAATAAAATGTTTCTAAGAATAGATATTGACTGGTTAATATAATCTGAGTGTAATCTGAGTGTGTAGTAGTGGAAATGAACAAAATTTCAGCTATCTATACTGTTAGGAATTGTTTCCAATGATACACATCACTTGCACGTACATGTTTATTATCCAATGTTTCGTAACAGTCTGAGCGGAATACAACACTTACAACCTATTTTATAATAGTCAATGACAC
>LQNK01000299.1:111061-123956 GCA_001586405.1 Phoebis sennae | reverse complement strand
TTAATTGTCTTTTATTCTATGATTCTTTGATTTATTATACATGAATATAATTTGTAATTAAATGTTTTAAACTTGATGTTTTTGTTGAAGTCTGTGAGGTGTTTCTGCAATTTAATTTGGTTTTTTGTCAATGCGTATTATTTATGAAAAAATAAAAAAAAATAAACTTGCAGGAAGCATTTAATTGGCTCGTAGTATTTAGTTTTTGTTAAATCTTTCTCTTCCTATTTTTTATAGCCGTTACTTTCTCTAATAAAATTAAAATTTTTAAACAAAATAATGTACTAAATGAGTTTATTGAATCATAAAGTCCATCTTAAATTGTTATCAAATTATAGCAACTTTACCTCCCATTTTATTTTAGCCTCGTATATCTTATTATGTTAATCTTTTAGTTTGTCTCCGTAACCTTTGTAATGATTTTTTTGAATTAACCGTTACCCTTAGCATGTGATGTTAACCTATTCTGAACCTTTTTCTATCGCTTTCTTGTCCTTTGCGTTGTATAACTTTCCGCGTGTGTTAATTGTTTCTTCTGTACTTTTTTCCTAATTATATGTATGGAACGTTTTAAGTGTTTTTATTATTCGCGAACAATTATTCTTAGTTATTTAGGTTAAATTATAAACTATAAAACTCCTAATAACTATAATTTAATTACTACACTTATAAATGTAACATTTATTTATATTTTATCATCGAAGCATAGTGCAAGTAATTGTTGATTGACCTTAAATTAATTTACCATCCGTCTGCATCGGAACCAACCAGGTTGCAGCCCTAATTGCTTTGCGATTTTTGTTTTGTTTTTCTATTTAACTTCTTAATCAGGAAAAGTTTAATATTTTAATTTCAACACCTTAACAAATTAAATAAATGCTGTCAACATTAAAAAAAAATTGAAAAAAAATAGTTAATAAACTTTGTTTTTTCAAGAATATTTTAAATAATATTTCAATTTATGCTTCAATTCTTCCATTACTAAACATGAAAAGTTATTACTATGGTATAGTTTGATACTCTTTTTTTCCTGTACCGGTACACACCTGGTTATAGTCATGACATTTTGGGAAACACCGAATAGAAATAGAACTAAATCTCAATACCACTGAACTGCCTCAATACCAAATTATGGAATATGTAACATATTACTTCTATTGCTTCATATTATAATAATAGTTTTACCAATCTCTTTATCCATGCTATTATTAAAATACACATTTTTGTCGTCAACTGTATTGATGTAATGTCAATTTATTATAGTATTTTTTTCCATCTAATATAAATTCTCTATAAATCTATTCTAAAAATTGTATGTAAACCAAATTTTGGACTACGTATTTCTTTTTATTTTTATGTTATACTATAGTGTTGATATTATAGTACTTAGTTTATTACTTATTACAGGTTACCCTATCCAGGAACCTGATTATTTTGTGTAAAATGATAGTTCCAATAGATCACTATAATATTTTCCAATAAAGTAAATTATAAATACCAGCTGCAAAGCCCTATATATTTATGTCTTAAATAAATTCACCTAATTAAATACTTGGTTACTTGATAGAATGCATAGTCCCGCTTTAGTGGAAATGTATTTTTAAAATATTGAAAATCAATTTAAATGTAAAATTTATTAAACGACATGATTTCTCTTTCCAGTCCACAATTAGAGATTTTTCTATTTATTATTGTTCACATTGTATAACGTTACCTATGAATAATTTATAATTTTAATTTCAATCTACAATTCATGATGTAAATTTAACCAAGATGTTATTAGATCATTAATCTGTATCAATATTTGTAGTTTTCAAAATATTAATTATTTTAGCAATATACATTACTTTAGTGGTTCTGCAATATCATCTCATCACCTGTTCTTAAATTTTTTAATTTGATCGATCATTGAAATCTATAACCAGTTCTACATTTTCGTGTCCTATCTATACTACTCACTTTCTAGGCCCTATAAACAATTCGTCTTCTTTTCTTTTATAATTTGTTTACCACTCGATGTTATTTTCCAAGAATACACAATAGATTTGTCAAAACAGTTAAATTTTCTTTAATATATTTCAATTCTTTTTCCTTTTATTAAGCAGTAGTAATTATAATAATTAGTATTTGTATTTGAATAATATTGAAATATAAATATTTTTATAAAACGAAAGCGGGCGTCGACGCCTGTGCTCCAGTTTTTTTTTAAACTTAATAGGCATCATTGTTTTTCAATTGTTGTTACACAATATGACGTGTATTGCTCCAAATAATTTTTGTTTTGCTACTATTTTCATTTTCACAATTCTTAGTATGGATTTTATTTTCAAAAATTGAATTTTATACAGTTTGAAATAGATTAGTTTGCAATTCCGAATTTAAACTGTTGAAATTGAAATGCATTTATTGTATACTCCTTTCACGAATGTCTTATCATGTTATGATGAAATCATTTGCACTCGTGAATTTACAACTATTGAATTTAGTAAATCATTATAAAATTTAGTGAAGATATCGTTTTCTTTTTCTTTAAAATTTCATTTTTACGTATTTTTTTTCTTTAATACTTTTATTCTAATTCCTCTTTAATATTGTACCTACAATTCTTCACCTTTCTTTTTATCTCACCGTAACTGACACACAACAATTGTATTTGACAAGTTCAATTTGAATTTTAGTAACACTCACATTAAACTAAAATCGATATACAACCATAGAAAGTATGTTAAGTCGTATAAAAAACTTCTCAATTATTCTTAATGGTTGAATAATTGGAACCTGAACCATATTTTGCATAGTTTTGTATTAATATTAATAATTTCCAAATTAAGTTAAATATTTCCGCTCGACCATCCAATTCCTAATTTAATGAGATTTTAGTTATAATGCAGTAACTTATGATATGCAGTCTTTAAAGTATGCTACTTTTTTTTTTTTTTACTAGAATGCCCCTTAAAATATTTATAGTCAAAAGAACAAAATTTGGACAAAATGTTTTATGATCTTTTAACGATTCAAATGATAATGAAAATTGTTATATAATTATATTCAATCGAGTTTTTAAATATCCAAGGTTATTTTCCATACTAAAATTGTGTAAAGATAACTACCCTCATTACAAAATTTTATTTTAATTTTCTTCATAATTCCGATTTTAATATTTTATTTTGACTTGATATCTTCTATTCATTTAAATTTTATTGAATCTGTCAGACTTAAATTTCATCATTATTTAACCCATGTGAGCACTGTTTTTTAATTTCATTTATAATTTAGTCTTCATGTTATCAAGCGAGCCTATGTTGCTATAATAAGGAATTAGAATCTCAAGCCTTGAAAATTTTATCTCCTTTATACATTATTACTAAATATTCATTTTATTTCGTTCCCTTTTTTTTCTTAGATAATTTCATCCACATGTAAAACCTTATTCTGCTTTCTTACTCAATATCATAATTTTTGTTTCCTAAGCAAGTTCAATTTGCTTCATTATTGGCGGTACTTCTTAAATAAAATATCCAAGTTTACTGTTCTATTTAAAACGTTTTGGACTTTCTTTTTTTTTTTTTGACTACCTACATTTAAATTTGAGAATTGTACATATTAGAATTATTTATTTTCATACGTATCGGATAAGTATCGTTATTTTAGGGTTATTATTACGAATTATAACTATAAATACTTGTATAGCAGTTGATTTATATCAAAATGTATATCTATTCTTGATCCTACCAAAATAAAATTATCACTTATCTCGTACGCACGATGTATAGTCGCAGCCAATTTGCGTTGAGCAGCAAAGTATAGTTTTGTCTTATATTTCTTTCCGCCATTCCAGGTTATGTCGTTGTCCAAAGTGCAGCAACGTCACGTAGTATCAGCAATCTTGATCCTCATCATCACCAGTGACTCGAGTGGATGTAATCATGCAAGGAAAAAAAAAATAATGCTTTAATGTTTGGTAGCTTTAAGGTTTTGTAACGGGTAAAATAATCGTTTTAACAAATCTTGCAATCGATACCAAGACAATTAAATGGTTTTTTAGCTTTTTATTTGCTCATGAGAAAATTCAAACCTAACGGTAAATTCAAATTCACATATTCAAATATTTTACTTCTTTCGATTATTAATTATTCCACAAAATAATTTAGATCATAATATAACTAATACATGATTGGGAATTTAATGCAAAAATATATGTAAGAATAACTAACGCACCTTTTACGGATTCAAATCCTGTGAATCAGATCGCATTGATGTGATAATATCTGCACTTGTCGTCCCTCGTTCATCAGCAATTCAAACTTTGTTCGAGGCAGTTGGGATGTCCACTTATTGTTTCCTCAGGTAAGCCCATTTTCACCGATTTTCGGTGAAGGTAGAAGTGCTTGGCCTTCTTCTTAATCAGGATAATTTGCGAACGGTCGAAACTAGCACGTGGCATCTTCAACGCTTCTGATGTGTTAGGAATTGTTTCCAATGATACACAACACTTGCACGTACATGTTTATTATCCAATGTTTCGTAACAGTCTGAGCGGAATACAACACTTACAACCTATTTTATAATAGTCAATGACACCATTTAAGAGAGGGAAAATGACATTATCATAAACAGCTACTTCATGTTAATTTACAATAATTAATAACAATGTTAAATATTACACAAAGTTAACTAATGCATTTAATACTTAAACATTCAAGACTAAATACAAAATAATACTCAATAATCAATTATATAGATGGCACCACTGTTTTATACTGTCATGACATTGACATTTCTGTTACTGTAAATAAATGTTACTAACAATACATATAATAAAACAGTAACCGAACCATTTCTGTACATTGAATATTTTTCAAAAAGAGTAATTGATATGCAACCATGGTTAGAATTTTTTTTTTCTGTTTGTCTGTTTATCTGTTTGTCTGTTTGTCTGTTTATCTGTTTGTATGTGCGTCAATCACGTAATAACCACTGGGCAGTTTTTGATAAAATTTTATATGCTGATAGATCAATATTAGGTGCAAATTATAGGCTACTTGTTATTTGAAAAAAATAATTTTAGGGGTGGCTCTCCATACATGTAAACGGAGGGTAAAAAAATAAATTCGCGAATACATCATTAAATTTGATGTCATTAGATAGGTCTTTAAAAATGAAATAAAGGTTTGTAAATGCGTTTTTTGCAAAATTAAATATTTCTTGAGATAAACGCTTCTAAAGTCGTGAAAATGTCATACCACGTGACAATGTGAGATTTTGGTTAACTTGCGTTCATGTCCTTTTATACTCTTTACGTATAGATACGGTAAAAAAACTCAATAAATTCTCAAGAACCTTCACAAAATACATAACTCTTAGCCCGCGGCTTCGCTCGCGTGTGCTATAAATTTCTGTATTTGGAAGAGGCGCGCGCTGTAAGATTTTGGTGAAACCTATTTCCATAGATAATTATAACACTATAGACATGCGCATATATTACTGTCCTGCAACCGTCATTTATCTAAACTTTTGTCGTGCGCCTCTAAAAATACAGAAATTAGTAGCCCACGCGTGCGAAGCCGCGGGCGGAAAGCTAGTACTTAATAATAAGAATACGCATACCTACTGAGCATATTTATGCTATATGTATTAAATTAAATCCTTATAGGGATATCAAATCTATAATCCAATTTGCATTATTGAAAACTATTGCGAAATGTTTATCTATAATCGTACGATGTATTTTCTTGTGATTTCACAATATCTATATGAGTTCGGTACAAAGATTGTTAATTATTTTATCGAATCATACAAATTATTTATCAGGTACTAAATCACATCAGTAATATTTTTCAGCTCATATTTTTGGTAATAAAAAATTCACTAATTTCACCAAAAAACATGCTTACTTTAGTAACAATACAAGTGACAACTGACAACGGACTACACAGCCTGACTCATGGAGTCTTACAAAAAGATAATACTAAAAAGTTGAATATTATGGGCTTACACAAAATTCCAACTCAGTAAATTAGAAAGTAATAATTGAAAAACATAGAAATTTGTATCCGAACACATGTAATGCGTGCAAATTTAAAAGTTGTTCCTACTCATACTCTTAGGAGTTCCGATAAGAGAATATTGATTCGTTTGAACTAGCTAGCTACTAATAACTAATCTGTGGCTTGAACTAACAAAGTAAAATTATATTTGTCAATGGACTTAAGTTTTATAATTTTATGTACCAAGAAACCTGAAAAATGTACGATACTATCCTCACCCCTCAGTATTTTTTGCCAAATCTGATAAAGCAGTTATGTGGCTTTGCAATTCGATAGGGTAATTTTTTATCCATAATTTTGGGTAAGTTACACGCGCGCGAAATCTGGAAGTGGTTAGGATATGATCTCGTATTTGTAAGGTTTCTTACGCAAAAACCGTATAGGGTAAAGAGTAATTATAATTTTTATGGTAATTTGATGCGGTGACACCAAAGCCAGTAAAGGCAGAGGTATACAATGACAATATACAATGAATTGTTCAGACTTCAATTGTTAATTAAATTCTACAAATATTAGTTAAAATGTAAAAGTTTCAAAATTCGGAATCAAAAATTGAAGAATTTTTCCTAATAAACAATCGATAAAATGCTTTCTAAATAGAATCTTTAAAAATGTAGTTTTAGTTTACGTATGTTTTCAACTATTCCTTTTTCGGATCGCATCTTGAAGAATTTTTACTGATAAGAAATCTTTAAATTGCCCTCTACAACAGCGTCTTTTACAAATTTACATTTAATCCAACACATTTACTTTACAACATTCGTAACAATTTATTAACTGCTATAATTTCTTCTTTGATAGGCTTTCCGAAGCGAATACTTAACGTGTCGCACATATCCTAGTATTTTATCAGTAATTAAGCTATTTAACGTCCACAAGCTGTTCCTAACTAAAAAACTAAAGCCTCTTAATTGGCTTCTGAATTTATTCATCCGTTTATTCAAATTAATGTCATACTAAGACGGACATTTCAATAGTATTTTATGATGGTATTGATATTTCGTTGCTCTTAGCGATTCATTTGACATCATTTATCTAAACTGCTGTTTATAAATTTAGACCTTAGCGTTTTGTCGTAAGATTTATTTTTGTATAGAGAGTCGTTACTGCAGTCTTTGGTGGCGTTTTATAAGGCGATAAGTGACACCTGTCTACTTTTCCCACAGTCCGCGGAGTAACGGATGTCGCTGTCAGTTTATCAGTATACCTTACAGAACTGTACGCCTACGATAGTTGGGCTGAATTTATTATGTTTAATATAGAGAGAACAAATGTTTGGCAACACTTTATTGGCCAAGAGTGCTTGAGATGAAACGAGAAACCCGAACGGTTTATGGGGCGAAGAACACTACGATTTTATGGTGTAAAACTTTCATAGACTTCTTTGGTTTGAATCATGTCTGAATAGTAAAGGATTTTTCGTAGTGAAATTTTTATAGTTCAGGCCTTTTATTTCCCAAAAGAATACAAAAATTATTCACTTATATACGAACACTAAAATTATTGGCCGAAAACTTATATTCAAAACCTGCATAAGAACAAATGTCTTTATCTCACTGAAAAGGAATTCATAACTGAGTTTTATAAATTGCTATTTCTTTCTTCTTAGTTGGATTAATTTGGATTTTGCTTTTTGATTTTATTGAATAAAACTATAGAAATTTCTGTTTGCTAGTGGAGTAAAACTAAAGAATGGAAATTGCTATTTTATAATTGTCTTTTAAGAAAAATAATGAACCTGTCAACAAGGCTTAGTTCATTAGTAAATTAATCATTCACTTGCTACTTTATAGAACTCAGAATCATTCAATTTGTATCAATGCTTCATCTAAATCTTACAATCAGTTACATAGACATATATATAAGTATGTATTTATTACCTATACCAACGACAAACATTACCATACATTGCCAACCTTACAGCCGTATACAACGAAGGCCCATTTCAACCGTTTACAATCAATTAACTATCCACTTCCTATAACAAGATTACGCTTAAATAAACACAAGTTATTGATTGCCCGCTACTTTCTTTCCTCTCATTAACCGCGGAAGACTATTTAACCTTTAAATTTCCTGTATACGAATTAAATCTCACATTTATCGCGTTACTAAACCAATTTATTTAACACGCGTTATCGTACTAGAGGTGCATAAATTAATTCGGTTCAAGATAAAATGGCAATAAATTGTCGGAATTTGAAAATTAAATTTGATAGGCTTAAACGATCAGTGAACATGTATATCAAATGCTAACAAGGCGTTGAGCATAGTATGTGAAATTAAGAGATAATTTTTGATGAATCTTTTGAATGTTTTGTAATAATCTACTAAATTAAGAAGAAATACATTTTTACGCAAGAAATCGAATCCTATCAAACTGCAACCCATTCTGATATCGTAATTACATAAACGATTGTAGTTCCAATCGTTCAAAATGACTGGCACGTAATACTTTTCAATATAAAACAAAAACAACAATCCAAATTCAAATTCTTTCGTTTTTTTTGTATCGGACTCTTCTAGAATAAAACAAGAACACATATTGTGTATTAATAATTCATTGAATCAGACCAAAGACATAATGTAATTGCGATCAAAACTTGAATTTCAATTTAGATTGAATTATCTTCCTCAAAATAATGTTCGAGGAGTGTTCGCATCAATTTGTCTGTTTTGTGTGCAATAAAAAATTATCATTAATTTATTCATACAACAAGAATATTAATTCCGTATCCCTCGATAATTTATCAAATAAAAGCGGTCATAACCTGAATGCAATCACAACTCAAAAACCCTGATTGAATTATCTTGCTCAAAATAAATTTCATAGAGTTTTCATATCAATTCGTAATTCTTAAAGAAAACAAGAATACTCATTGCGTATCCCTCAATAATTCATCAAATCAGAGCGATCATAACTTAAATGCAATCACACACAAATTGCGCCCTGATTGAATTATCTTACTCTAAATAAAATTTCATAGAGTTTTCATATCAATTTATAATTCTCAAAGAAAACAAGAATACTCATTGCGTACCCTCAATAATTCATCAAATCAGAGCGGTCATAACTTAATTGCGATCAAATTGCGCCCTGATTGAATTATCTTACTCATCCGCCATGAAGACATTGAAATAAATGAATCGTAAAACACTTCGATCGTTAACACTGATTTGTTTAATATTGTTCTGCGGTTTTATGAACTGTGGACGTTCACATGGAGTGACATCCTGTTGAATTTTCACTGTTAAAAATTCATGCAAAAACTTAGCTATGTAATTGGAAATAGGGTGTGTTACGGTTGTTCTGAAAAACGTATGGTGGGTAGTTTTAAAAGGAAATATTGTTCTTTGTACATTTATATTTTCACTGGCTATTCCACGCGGCCTCGCTTTAAGAGCAAAATTTTATAGAGCCTTCCTTAATGGTCTATCTATTTATAAAACATGGTTTAAAATTGAGCTCGTCATTCCTGAGATTAGCGTGTTCCAACAAACAAAGTCTTTATCTTTATTTTATTGGTATAGGTAAAGTAAAACCTATAAAAAAGTACGTGAATTTATGAGAACCAAGAAAGTTGATGGTAAAAACTTACGAAGTCTAAAAACCGTTGGGGCAACAGCTATATTCAGTAAACGAATAAATAAATGTCTCGTGTCAATTCCGAAAAAAGCGTATTTATGGACACTGATATATGTGATATACTGATATACTACGTTATCAGAGGGAAGAAAAAATGAGAACGTATAGAACGACTTTTTCTAGTTATGCACTATTATGGTTTCAAAATAAACATTCCAGTAAGTTTTTCTAATATTATAAATGTAATAACTAAAATTTCTATTGATATTTGATAAATAAAGGATTTACGTTTACAATTTTCATTCTTAAAGTTTAGGACGTCGACGACGTAGAAATAAAATTTGTCATCAGATATCTCCAATTAAATTGTTCAATAATAGTTTTGTGAACCTTGAAAAGTCTCAATAACTGCTCAATATACTACGTATGTTTAAGACAATTGTGCCATCAGTCATTTATATCTCTGAATTGAGACGAAACACGAACAATGCAAAAAAGGAATTTCAATTTCAATTTATTTATACAGCCTGAAAAAATATTCCCAAGCCACAAGTAACACACCGATCTTGTCAGCTTTAATGCAAAAAAACTCGCTGTTTCAATAAAAACCGTACAATTTAGCGCTTCTGTACATAGTAAAAAGCCGTAATAGTCCATAACATCTTACACCATGTATAAATAGTGGGAAATGGTTATATCTGTCGCAATAAAATGTCTTTATAAGCTGTCCTTAAATCGCTCGTTTGCTGGCAATCGTTTAGCGTTTTTATGCGCTTTTTATTGCGATTCTTCTTCATTAATTGATTTATGTTGCGTGTGTACAAGCGTGAATTTGTAATACGGCTGGGACGAGTTTAGCTTTGAATAAATATGGTCGGACTTATAACACAACGACGTCCAGTCCCAAATTTAGCAAAGTCTCTACTATATTAATAGTAACAATAGCTCCCGTGCGGTCATTTCAGCCATGGTGGCAAATCTCAAGAGAGACTAGATGCGCAGAACATATTATAGTGCAAAAAATGTACTCGCGAACACAGGTCACTCTCTATCCCGAAACAAAACTTATTTTAATTGATCTCCATACATTCCTATGAGGTACGTCTACCTACTGATTTAGTGATATAACTATACGGCTTTCTTTAGTTTTAGTTTGAACACTAAATGAGATACGATGCTATAAATTACATCAATAAACATTATTTTTGTTGGGATTGGATCATACAAGCCATATTTCTTTTCAGCGGGGCTTTTTCAAACGGCAGCCGAGGCGGGTACTATATATTATTGTCTAATGCCCGGTTCCTATAAACGACGGACCGTCATAGTATAACACAAACGTATCGTTTTCATAACGGGCGGTTCTAATCAACCAATCAGAACCAAGTTTTGGTAGCTATGTTAACGTCACGTTCATTATAGAAACGCTTTAGACTTACGCCTAGTAGGATATTGTACTGTCTGTAAGTAAAACGACTCGTTTTATTTATATAGGAACTGGGCATATATTGATTTACTATCGAAGCATGCAATTAACATAATATTGAGTCCAATTTAAATAAAAAATATTGCTGGTTTCTTCTTTACCAATTAATAGAAAGAGAAAAAATAAAGATAAATAGTTATAACAAGAATATATAAGAAAAATATTACAAAATTGCGTTTATTGACGTCCTGACGTAATTACAACCACATATGATACTTATTTCAAAATATTAGCATAAATAAATGAAATGAAGTATTCTAGTATAAATAAAAGCGATGCAGCCACCGTATTTGTTCCTATTGTTTTATAATTAAAGCTTAAACTACAATGTCTACTTATTTGAGAGTGAAGGTATAGAGAGTGCACCTATGTTTGCACACATACTTGTGCACTATAATTCCTTCTGCGTACCTAGCTGATCTCTGTTGAGATTAACCACCATGACCGCTATCGGTCATTCATGATTAAATTAACGAGCTTTTCTGATCAATTTGTTTGTTCTCTTAAAATATATATTGAATCCGTGTCGAAATCGGATGTAGTACGGAAATTGAGACCGTTACATGTTGATGCCTCCCGTTATACAAACCAATTATTATTAGTAAGTACATAAGCTAGTAATGTTTAATCAACATCAATATTAGAATTATTTTTTGTTTAATTTTAAGATCTCTGTAGCTAAAAGGAAAAAATATAGTAGCAGTCAAATTTTCAAAGTTTAATGAATCTAGTCAAGTTACTTATAAAATGATTATTAAATTAGGCCTTATTGACGTTGTACCCTACGAATATTTCTGTTATAAGAAGGCAATAATTTAAATAGGAAGCGAAGTTTTAATAAAACCCATGACGATTATTTTTATACAATCTTTTCCATGCAAAATTTTCCAGAAAAGCGGCACAAATAATTTCGATGGTTTCTCGCAGTATCCTCTAGTTGCTACTCTTTAACGCGAAAACTACAGAACCGATTGTGATGAAACTTGACATTCATATGGGTTAGGATTCAGAATAACATAAAGACTACTTATAATTCCGGAATTCGCCCGCGAATGTAAGTATACGTGGGTGAAACCGCGGGGCGTGGCTAGTATTTGTATATTATACCGTCTCTGCAAGGCTATTGCATATCTTCGTTGACAACTATCTATGCTTGCACACCGGAATTTGATGTCGACGAAAATTTAACAGATTTGGTATTGCGTATTGACATTTGACATGCGTGGACATCATTCTACGTTGTTTATCGATGCTTATGCTATGATATTTGCATTCGAACATTACATTCGGCTAATTTGAAAACAACGTATGTCGAAGAGAAACCAATTTCAAATTATCGATACAAAAACATCTGTTAAAATGAGTTACGGTGTCGATCAAATTGATTCGGTGCTCCTGACGTCATTATTGGACACTCTTTATAGCCAATACGAAAACGGTAGTTTGACAATTGATTGTTGGTCACTTTTCATGTGACCTACACTTTCAGTTGTCAACGAAGATATGAAATAGCCCTACTGTTTCTGTCATCCTATTTACTTATCTACTAACTCACTTTTAGCACTGCCAAATGTCATTACTAAAGTGATTTGCGGCGCACAACTCATCAGATAAAACTATTTCTCCACGAGTAAGCCTTAATTATAAGCTTTTTAAAATTAATAATCTATACATATAATAAAAGAGTAACCGAACCATTTCTGTACATTGAATATTTTTCAAAAAGAGTAATTGGTATGCAATATGTATGTTCTATAGATACCAAAACCATGGTTA
>LQNK01000299.1:99675-110813 GCA_001586405.1 Phoebis sennae | reverse complement strand
TTTCATTGGAAAGGTCTATAAAAATGATATAGAGGTTCCTAATGCGTTTTTCTGCTAAAATAAATATTTTATGAGATATACGCTTCTAAAGTCGTGAAAATGTCATACCACGTGAAAATGCGAGATTTTGGTTGAGTTGCGGACATACCTTTTTATACTCTTAATGTATAGATTAAGACGTTAAAACACTCATTGAATCCTCAAAAACTTTCAAAAAATAACTAACTCTCTGCCCGCGTCTTCGCTCGCGTGGGCTTCTATTTTCTGTATTTTTAAAGAGGCGCGCGCTCTGTGAGATTTTGGTCAAACCTATTTCCATAGAAGATTATTAAAAAAACAATAGACATGTGCATATATATCACTGGTCCTGCGATCGTACTTTTTTTTAAACTTATGTTGTGCTCCTCTAAGAGTAGCCCACGCGTGCGAAGCCGCGGGCAGAAAGCTAGTAGTAAAATAAGCCTTTATTAACTTGTAATTGTATCGTAATTTCTCTTCTCTACAGGATTGCTTGGAAGAAATCGCCAACGAGCGATAAAGCTCTGCATTGTGTATGTCTCATTGTATGTCAGTTTTTTCTTCTGTGTATGCAATAAATAATATTGTATGTCAGTTTTTTTTTATTTCCTTATGTGTGTGCAATAATTTGTATTGTACTGTAAACAATACTTAAACCAAAGACAATAATAATCGTGTCCATAAAGAATTCAGATTTGCAAAAAAGGAATCGTAAACGATGCATATCTGCCTCACTATTTGCGTATTACCGTGAAGTGGCATTCGTTGGTAATGTCTTTATTGGACAAATTGCCCGGGGGGGCAGCGCTAACATTTAAATCAGACTTAATGCTTCATTTCCATAAGTACGGAGATATGTAAGTAGATGTAAGAAGGTGTAGAGCCGCTGTTGTATTTTTTTAAGGTACTGTGCATTTGATGAAATTTTTATTTATTATTCAAGCAGCTATGTTTGATAAATTTTATGGTTTACAAAATTTTAAGCTACGAAATATCTTGTGGGGAATTTTATAAAACACAAATATTTAATATTTGAAACCTTAAAAAATAACATGAGTTTTGATAAGTTTCTCCTGAAATTGGGACATTAAAGATCAAGTACCAAATTAATCTTTGAATTTTTTTAAGTGTCATTTTTATTAGCTAGGACTTAATTCAAAAGTATATGTAAAATTAGAAGAATAACAAAATATTTGTAGCGCTATTAGACAAATAGATGTTAGTATTTATGATTAACTAGCCGCGCCCCGCAGTTTTACCTGCGTAACTGCTGATCCCGTGGTAACTCCGGGATTAAAAGTAGCCTATATGGTATTCTGAACCCTTACCTATATGCATACCAATTCATCATAATCGTTTCCGTAGTTTCGTAACAAACATACATACCTACATCCTCACAAACTTTCGCATTTAGTAGTAGGATTCAAGGATGAAAGTTTTACAACAATCTGCTAAGCTTGAGTACTAAAATAAATCCAGTTAAGTCCCTTATTTTATTGTTTTCAGTAAAGACGGTAACTGCTTTTTAAAAAAATATAACGGTATTGTACACGTACTTTTTATGAACCGAAACGTTATTCAATAGACAATACTTCTGCTTTCAGAACTGCCGCTTCCATAAACATTAATTAAAAGCTCTATGGAGACAATGCATTTATGATTATTGGCAGGTTTGGTACAATAGACAAAAGAGTTTTTACTTTTACTTTTGAATATAAACATTTTTAACTTATACTATACTGTTTGTTTATTTTAGTTCTGTTGGTCCGGAAAATATTAGCAAGCTCTCACATTTGTAACATTAGTAGGAATTAGGATATCACATGTTTATTTTATTCAATGCTATAATGCTATAATTAAGGGTTATATACATTAGGACAAATAAAGTTATGAATATGTATGAAATTCCATCGATACCCCGTCTAGAAAAATATTGCCAACAACATTAGCGAAGATTATGTAAATAGTTACCAAATATTTTTTAAAGCATGTAACATTAGGCAAAAATAACTACTAATTTTTTTTTAAAATCTTTTGTTATATTATGAAAGCATCTTAATTATATTTGTATTATCTGTGTTATTATTTGATATTTATACAATCCTTCGCCTCTAAAAGTGCGTAACTCTATGGACTCATGGTTTTCGCGATTTCCGAGCGGCATATTGTATATTTCAACATGAATTGAGTTATCGTCGTAATGCGATTTAAATTGGCCCGGACTCTTTGACACCTGTGTTGGAATAATCAGGGGCAATCCACCTTCATTTGATAGGAACAGGGATGGAGTCAAAGGAAATATTTGGTGACATACTGAATTAAAATTTAATCAAATTTGCATTTTGCCTATTTTTATTTTTATATTACTTTTGTTTTTATGAACATTGTAACATAATATATATATTATACAAGATATTTTCAGTATTCTCTGTGAATTTTCTCATTTGTTTTTCATTTCATATTTCCTAAATCACTCGAACGAATATTGCAACACGATTTATGACAGCGACAATTTTGATCTTTTCTAACCAGTGTTTCAAAAAAAATTACAAACTAAATTAAATTAGTTGCATCGTATAAATCAAGATCTATACGATTTGGTATACCTTTTTATACAACATTGGGTTATGTTGATATTATACTCGCCTATTTGACCTTTGCCTTCTTCCTTACCATCACTCATCTTCGAAATTCAGATTTTCTTTTGCGACACTTACAAAATTTTATCAAGATTGTATCAACGATACTATAGTTAAGCACCATCTTATTAATAGTTATTTATAAAATTATTTTAAAATTAAGTGTTATTTTAGCAATAATTGCTACAGATTCACCCCTGCACAAGCCATCGTGACTTACTGTGAGACGAAACGCGTGACCGCGAGTAATGGCTGTTTTTGCTGCATTTGCGTACCGAGCTAAATATAATGATTGTTATGAAAAATTTGCGATTTTCACATATATCTGCTTATTAACGATAAGCTTCGGTGTCAGAAATGAGGCATATATTCTTTAATAAAAGGGTATTAAACATTGATGGAAAAGTCAGATAGAAAATAGATTATTAAATAATAGTATTAAATAAAAATACAGGTTGTAGAGGTTATAATAATAATAATAAGCAACTGCAATATTACTATTTTTATTTAATAACTAACTGAGCTCCGCGGTTTCACCATATCCTACGCGATGTCTCCCGATTTTATTTTCGGGTTGAAATCTATCCTATTTCATTTCTTGGGTTTCAAAAAATCTCTGTACAAAATTTCATCCAAATCGGTCCCGTAGTCAAACCTACAGGACCTTTTCAATACAAACAAACAAACAAATTTTTCCTCTTTATAAATTAGTATAGATAAAAAATTATATAAGGTGTATATTGTTATACATGAATTAGAAAAGCAGTAAGTAAAGATTTGACCATTTTAAATTGCAAAAAATTACATTAAACATACTTATAAAAAAGGTCTTTATAACTGTTGTTTTAACTTGAAACTAAACTAATCTCCAAACATCCACCGTCACGCAATCTTTACTTTAAACACAAAATCTCCAAACATCGTTCCCACAATATCCCGTAGAACCGATTAATTTCCAAATTAACCCATTCAATGGCTACTAATTCCTGTCACGCACGGTCAAAGATTAAAAAAAGTAAAAAAACGTTCTGTCACACGCACAATATCAATTTACATAGAATAACATTCTTAACGTGTGATAACAGTAAGTTAAGTTTATAAGGGCCATAGTTTTCATCTACACTAATAGTACTATAAAGAGGAAAACTTTGTTTGTAATGAATAGATGCAAAAACTAGCGAGGAATAACTAGCAACTAATATTAGAAAGATTTGACTGCTCCGTCGTAGTGGTTACGTCAGTGTCTATTGAGGGTGTGGGTTCATTTCCATGGGTACAAAATTATGATGTGATGAAAAATTTTATTTTCAACAGTATGGGTATTAAAATATCGATAGTATGTATGTATTTACAAAAAGTAAGTTTAAATATGTCTTTCAGCTATCTAGTTTCTATATCACAAGCTTGCTTACTATAGGAAAACATCGTTGTGAAAATTGTCCGAGAATATTTATTTATTAAAAGTTTATATATGTAATACAAATGTTTGCTACATTTGTATTTTGTATGTATGTAAAGATTTCACACGAAAGGAACAGTTTAGAAAGCTGAATCTTCAGTGGAACAGCTAGTAAGTACGTTAATTTAACGGTATTACATTTTGTATGAAAAAAATACAAATAAATAAAATCTCGTAAATATTGTAACGTCGTTTTATTAAGTGTCACTTACTGGACTTACGCCGGCGATAAGATACGTTCTGATACGCGATAAACTTCGATACGGGAAATAACTTTAAATTTATTTCCTACTAATAGATACTTTAATACCCATCTTATTAACTACAACTTTCGTATTGACTGTAACTGGTTTCATTTTAAATATTTTCTTTTTTCACTGTATTCTTGGGTGACATTAATTTGTGTTGGCATCATTGATTGCTTTTCGATGGTTATTACATCCTATTTAATGAAGAAAGGAAAAAAATCTTTATTCAGAGTACTTGAATTTAAATTTGAACAATTTTAATTATATAAAATTTTAGCAATCATTGATCACATATACCTACCTCGAAGATGCTATATTTAAGTTTCAAATATGAACTTATTTATTAAATAAATATTATATTTTTATGTTACTTTAATAATAGCGTAATTGTATTTGTATTGTATTGTAGTGAAGTAAAATCAGTACAAAATATTCAAACAAGAATTTTCCAGAACGCGGGAAAAACCACAGCATGCAGTTAACAAAGACTAATGTTTTATTTTAATTTGAGCAGATCCGCAATCGTGAACAACTCAGAGTCACGAGGTCATGACAAAATGGAACCAAAGCAAGGTTGTACGTCAAAACAATGTTTTACCATTACGAGTTAATGATCCTATGATAAAATATATTTAATTATAAATTTCGAGAAAAAAAAACTTAACATTATATATAACAAGCTGCTGCCCACAGCTTAGTTTTCTCACAAAAATATCAAAATACCTAACCCAACTAAAGTCTGTGTACAAAAGTTCATCAAAATCCGTTCAGTAGTCGGCGTGATGAACAGTGAAACATCAAAACTTTCACATTTATTCATTTTGTTAGGAAATAGGGTATATACAAATATTGTACTCGAGATTTTATATTTCTTACGATTTTTTTATGAATTCCTATTAAAAGTAGAATAGCTTTATTTAATCGAATAGTCGTCTTAAGATCAAGTTTTGAAAACATACAGAATAAAGGAAAACGTTTATTCATGTATGTGCAAGACTTATCATATTCTCATACGATATACCCATAAAAAACCTCGTTATACTTGTGAGTCTAACAGTATAAATGACTAATATTTGCTAAGCGCCTTGTATGAACGATTCGGGCGGGGCAGTAGGCGTAAATAACTAAACCCACAAATCGTAGGTAAACTCCAGGAATTCATATCAAACATCAATTAATATATAGCAGTTTTTTAATGTCCGCAATAAATATTTTCCGAAGTAATGCGGTACAACTCTCTATATAAGGAAACGTCTATTAATGCTTAGCTCGAAGAAAAATTATTTAATTGACAGTTGACTAGATAAGTTCGACTTTTATACAAATGCATTATGACAGTTATTTAAAAATCGAACATTTTATACCAATTTATAGTTTTGTCCCGTTTTTGATGTTGGCAACACTAAGAGACCATAAATTACAAATTCAACGTTCCAAATTTAATTTTCAGAATTTCAATCCAGGTGTCACAATTGCGCAGTAATATCAAATACAACCTGTTTACACCAAGACCAAGTCACAGATAAAATATTTATTCCATATCAAGTGCTTAGTGTAAATAAGTCTAATGTTGATTTTTTATAGATTAGAACGATTATACTTATGTCAACACGGATGGTTTTTCTGGGTTCAATATACGAAGCTTATCTTAGGTATATTTAATTGCTTGAAATATTTTATATAGATCTCTTTGAATCTAATTTTTAGGTAAATGATGCCTCACTTTTAATTTAATATCCCACAAATATTTTTTTAGCATTATGTTAAGGTGTATTTACTCTACATAGAAAAAAATTATCTTAACTCTATAAGTCTATACCCATCATAAAAGAAAAAATAATAATTCTATAAGCTCAATTTTAAAATTGGAATTTTGAACCATTGCCAGTGCTCTATTTTCTCCATATCTTTTTTCAAATAAATTTGAATTTCGAAGGAATCTTTATTCAGAAAATAGAATTAAAGCGAAACTGTCTACTATGTGTAGCGAATTCCTCAACCATGGTATTTTTATGTGCACGCGCCAGAAGTTCCTGCCTCGAATTGCAAAGGAAAAATTTAAGACAATGTCAAATATTTTTATTACCTTAATAATATTTAATTCGCTCCATAAATCCTTACAGGGTAATTTCCTTAAATAATGCCCTATTTTAAAATAAATATATAGTTAACATTTAAATACTTATCTCTTATTTAAATCGTCCGTAATATATAAAGAAGCTATCTTGTCAAATATATAAGCCTTAAGTGTAAGATGTTATTTTACGTTTCAATTAATTACGACTATATTTTATTCGCAAACATATTATTCAGTTAAAGTAACATAAATATTACTCATTGACAGCGCGCGCCAAACAATACAATCAAATTATAAAGCATTAAAAATACCACAAAATTACTCATCTTTTTTAAATATTGATACCAAAGTTTCCCACGAACATTATCTTAGCACAGGACACCGTGGGCGTAACTCGGTAACGTAAAATAGAATAAAATATTAGGCCATAATGTACGTGAATTCGCGATAAAGGCCCCGAAGGTCGGAGGTCCTTACGTCAAATCGACAAGTATCCACGCGCTAATATATTCAACGCGGCGATTGATGAAGTGGAATTTCTAAGAACCGTCTCACTCACAATGGAATTATGATAATTTATCGGTTGGCTTGTGCCGGCTGAGTGTGTGGGAACGCGCAAGGCACGAGCTTTCCCACGACACGGCTGCACGAGGAACAACGTCTCAAGGTGTTCGGAATCGACCGTCACTTACGACACTCTTGTATTGACTCTTAAAACACGCTTAATAATCAAAAGACGTAAGCGACGTTTTGTGGCGATACAGCGGTACTTTCGTACTCTAGTGAAGGTTCATTTTGTGACTTGGGACGTTTCGTTGTTGGTGTGGATAAGACAGAATTGGAGTAAGTAGCGTCACGCCAGTTTAGACCGCACAATGGTTTCAGATCGACTAGCGGTGCTGGGAAATCACACCTACAGATGTTTTGTGACTAATTGGCTTCTTGCAAAACATTGTACATGTGGATTATAATTATGCAATGATTTATTTGAGGTTGTAATTAAAAAATAGTTGATTAACGAACAAGATAATGATTAAATTGGTTTAATGGCAAACAAGATATATTGTTATATATTATCTACGAGAATTATATTTCATACCATATTTGAATGAAAATCTTGAATATGAGGATTTTTTTATAAAAGTTTATTACCATATATATAATAAAACAGTTAAAATTACAATAAAATAATATAAATAGCTTACATTATGTAGGAATTGGCGAACTTCGAGTAGGCATTTCAGGTTATAACCGCATAGCTAGAGTCAGGCAAAATCTAGTACATTTTATAAATCACTGATAATAACCATTAGTTAAGTAAAAAGTTAAGGCAATTTCTACCCGTGTCTGTCTGTCTGTATGAAGGCGATAACGCTGTGTCGCCGAGACCGCTAGGGCTGTCACCTTACAATTTCTATACTATTAAATTATTTATAATGCATTCAACTCTACAAAATGTGTTCGGTATTATTATCGTAAAGAACTACGTAACGGTAAACGCAAAATTATTATTTTTTCTCACATTTTTCGTTTCAAAAAGACTCACTTTCAGCGTGCGTTGCATTCACTTAAATAATACTAAAATGACAATTTAATGCCATTCACGTATCTTTTTACATTTTTTATTTTTCACATTACGCTTTCGTCTTTTATATTTTCCCCTATATCTTAGGAACAGGAGTGTGACAGTGATTTACCGTGCCACAAGTCATGAATGACGTCACGAGACCCCTCGCGTACGCTGAGGGTGAGTGACGTCATTGTAAGACGCTGCCCCTGCGTCTGCGCAGTAATCCGGAGGGATCGCGTGGGAATAAGACTAGCCAGGTGCTATCAGCTGACACCCCTAATAGTCTGAACAGCTGAAGGTATAGCGATTTTAATGTTTTATTTCAAAATAACGGTACATGATAAAATAATATTAATATAGTCTATAAACGAAACTCAATTTTTGCTACAAACACATACGTAATAATATGGAAAAATCATTAAATTTATTATTACATACTGTAATTTTTATGTCAAATTAGTATTTAGAATTAATGAGTGTACTAACGTCTAAATTACAAGGAAAATACATTTGTAGTATCTGACAATAAAGTAAATCTAGAATTAAATAAATTAAATAATTCTTTAAATTACACAAAACAAAAGAAAATCTGTAAAATATTTTAGTATTAAGTATTTATGTAAAAAAACTTACAAAATCACTATCGCCAACTCATTTCATCGCTTTATTATAAAACTTTATACTCATTACCATTGTATTTATTATATTGAGTCATTATTTTAATTATTTAAAATAACTGTACCGAAATTGTAGAGCGTGCCACCCCTATTTTTATCACGGCGTTTTGCCACAACGCCGTAGGGCGCATAAAAGCATCGCGACCAGCGGCGCGCGCGCCATTCGCTCAACCTCCGTCGCGAGAGCAACACCAATGATTCTACCTGCTCGCACCATGTCCCCGCACGGGGCCTTCCACCCTCCCACACACGCGCACCCCGACGAGGAACCCGTCTCCCGCACCTACCAATACAGAAAAGTTATGAAACCTATGCTGGAAAGAAAACGACGCGCCCGCATCAACAGGTGCCTGGATGAACTCAAGGATTTAATGGTGACCGCGCTCCAGGCTGAAGGCGAGAACGTCTCCAAGCTGGAGAAGGCGGACATCCTGGAACTCACAGTCAGACACCTCCACAGTTTGAAACGCCGCGGACAGTTAGTGCTGAAACCTGAAATGTCGTATGCGGAACGCTTCCGCGCCGGATTCGCGCAGTGTGCTACCGAAGTGTCTCAGTTTATAACAAACGCTACAGTGGCCGCGAACGCTATGCACAGGCAGGGTCCCGTCGACCCTCAAGCTGGAGCGAGACTGCTGCAACATTTAAGCAATTGTATACGAAGATTAGAAACACCGCCAGTGGTCCAGCCGCAGCCGATAGCCCCCAACGGCGTGGCCAGGCCGACGCCCGTGCAGGCGATGGCTCCGGCTCCCGTTCCTCCTCAACAAATCCAGAGGACAGTGTTAACAGAGAGGAGTCTAAAGAGGCCGCTGGAGGACCCTATCGACGTCGAGACGATCGGCCCGAAGAGACAATACGCGCCGCCCTCGCCGCCGCACAGCCCCGCCTCCGAGACTGACTCCGCCCAGTCGATGTGGCGTCCTTGGTGACGGCCGCCGGCTCCTCGCCCGTGATCTCGCATGCTCTCCATCCAGGATTGTGTCAACCGTGTGATAGTTAAAAACGTTTTGTTGTTTTACCGTTAACGTTCCTAGAACCGATGTGTGTTATCGCATGAACGCTTTGCTTGTTGAAGTTTGTTTTTAATTTAATAAAGTTAGTATGTTTTCGTTCTAAATTCGTGTTTTTTCTGACTTCAATGTCTTCCGCGTCGGGATATGCATTTATTGTAAGACACTTTAAAAGTACCGTAATGTTAGCTGTTAAGTTTGTTACTGTGATATCTATTCATAGTATTCAGTTAAACTTTGTTAGAACTCTTAGTGTAGAATTATATAGAGACGTTCGCTTAGACTATATCACTATTATAATAGACCAATAATAAAAATGAGTTGTATTTATAAACATTTTGTTTTAGTCATTGCCTTGCGAATTAAGACAAGCCATAAAGACATGAGCTATAAAACATCACAAATAAAAACATGGAGTATAAAAACCGACACCCACAATTTAGACAAGATAGCAATCCTTATGTAAATGAGTTGATAAAATCGATGGTTGCGATAATTATCGCGAGCGAGATCGACGAACAATAAAAGTGTTTCATGAAATATTCAATAGTACATCGAAATGTCAATTCCCACGCTGTGTCCATCGGCGAAGCGTTCTCAAGCAATTACTATGGCGCGTGTTTTGAGAAACTTGTCTAACAATCTAATACTTTTTGGGCAATAGTATAATTTAAAAAGAATAACAAAGGAAGATTTTTAGCTTAGGAAAAAAAATTATTACTTGAATAAAATACCTATCTTAAAAATCATATCCATATAATATAGTGACATTTATCATATTGAAAAATATGAACTATCTAAAAATTTACATATACTTTATTATTATTATAAAATATTATTTTTATTATTCTAAAATAACAGTCAACCTTCTTATTATATTTTTACGTAAAAAATAAATATTTTCACACATAAATTATGTTACCAATATATTAGTGTTAAATCTAACGTCTACATAAATTAAATATCGCCTATTTACATTATTTAGCATATTTTAAATCTGCAGTGATGTAATATTAGTTTATTATGATTTAATCATTAATTATAATGAAATCAATTTTGTGTATAAAATCTATCATCTTTAAAATCACATAGATTGAATTTATTTTTTAATCAGTCAATATTCAATACTGGGAAATATTCACAAAAACTTGTTAATTAGAGGCTGTACAAAATGGTTTCATGTTTATAATGAATAAAATATTATATGCCATATTTATTCCTTAATTAGCTTAAATAAAAACATAAAAATTTACAAAAAATAAAAAAAAAATACAGAAAATCATTTAGTATGACACGCGGGCCACACATTCATATTAGGGTTTTTACGTCTTCGCTACAAAATGCTTTAGTACTTAAAAGATCTCACGTACTTATAAAAGGTCTTATATCTTATCGTAATGACTTATTTATTTCGACACACACAAACATAATGAAGAA
>LQNK01000299.1:63812-90969 GCA_001586405.1 Phoebis sennae | reverse complement strand
AAAAGTTGATACATTTTGAAATTAAACATGTGACCTTCACAATTTTGAAAAACATGTTTGTTTGTTTGCGTATTATGATGAAATTAAATAAAACATATCCATAAATTGTCATGCAAAATGTAGAATTATTTAAATGGCTGCTTTATTTTAACATCTGTAATCTAGTAGATAACATTAATAGTTTACACTAAAACATAGCATCATTTTAGTTGAAAAACATCGTTTTATGATTTGTAAATTAAATGGGAAAATGAATATTAATGTTTGTGAATATTCGTAAAAAGAATCGTAAATTTTGGTAAAAGCAAAAACAAAAAAGATTCATTAACAGAATAAAGTGTAAAGTACATAAAAGAACATCCCGCATAAAAAGTAAAAGTCGATATTAGCATGAACCAACCTCCGCTCCACGTAACCAGCTTTCAGTTCTGAAATCTTTTTGATTACCAACTGTGGAATCATGAGGAAATATTTTTTACCGATTACGTCTAGTTGTTTCGATGGCTAATTATACTATAACTAGGAAATTAACATTGTTTCACCATTTCGTTAAATATTTTACTTATTATGTGACACAGATGTACTCACCTTTTTGTAATTAGCGACGTAATTGTTAAGGCTTTTGTTTTCGCTAATGTCATAAATTAATCCCTAAATGGAAATTCTACAAAACAACCGACTTCAGAAATTAGCTATTCCTATTATTAATTTTTTAAGCCGGCTTATCCCTGTTATAAAAATTTGTTATACATATTTAAGCCGAAACTGTTATTATACTTTATTAGATCCTGTTATCGCCTTTGCGATTCCAGGATTTCGTCGTAAAAGGTAAGTAATCCAAGTCAAGGTTTGTGTTTTTATAACTTTAGAGTAATAATATTTTTAAAATAATAGGAATACTATAATGACAAGTTTATAGTGGTGATACTTGCATTACTCATATTTTGTTTTAATAGGCAGGCAAAAAGAAATAATACTTTGTGAATTATAACAGTCACTCCGACGCATTTGGCCAAAATTCTTGGAAAAACTGTGCATTACTTTCAAATTATGAAGTTCTATTGAATAAAAGTTTTCCCTTCATGTAAGTTCATAAAATCAGTCAATAAAAATGAACGGAGTATTACTCAATTCCCATATTACCTTGATCGCACGAGGTTGCATTCGGTTATTTTATAATTACCGGTTTAATGTTTCTGGGGTCAAGACGTCACGATTTCAATTATTTTTAAAACCTCGAGTGAGAGATGCACGATGCAATTAAGATTAGCGTTCATGTCAAGTGGTAAAAACGAAAGTTAGTATTAAGAGCGTGTCAAAAGTAGTTGAAAAGATTAAAAGTTATGTAATTAAGATCTTACTAATTTATTTAGGCTAAGAAGCATACATATAAATAAAATTAAGTCATCGTAGATGCTATGAATATCTGTGACAATAAAAAGTGTCGCTTGTGCTTTGGAAACGATTCATGATAGAAAAGAATGAGAATAATGAGACATCGATCCGATGTGGGGATACATCATCTCTTGCTGAAGAATACAAAAATATATTACAGTTGTAGATATTCCCTATATCATCAAGAATTTGTCTGAATATTGGATTCCCATGTTATTAAAAAACATCGCTCCCAGTGTTAAGATATAAACATAAAGCGGTGTGATGGCGATCTGTCAGTCCGGTCGTGAGTGCGGCGCGCGACCCTGTCACGCGTTGGCTTGCACGAGAATACAGGCATGGACTCGCGGCCCGAGTATTATATGACTCTCTATTCTATTGGCTAGTGAAGGTAGCGGTCTGATGAGATCTGTTCTATCGTGAGTACGGCGCGCGACCCTGTCACGCGTTGGCTTGCACGAGAACACAGGCATGGACTCGCGGCCCGAGTATTATATGACTCTCTATTCTATTGGCTAGTGAAGGTAGCGGTCTGATGAGATCTGCTCTATCGTGAGTACGGCGCGCGACCCTGTCACGTTGATTTGTACAAAAACACAGGCACAGTTCTCGGCTCGAATAGTATACAGCTCTATAGTCTATACAGTCAGTAGTAAACATATTGTGTGATGGCGATCTGTCAGTCTGGTCCGAGTACAACGCGCGATATTGAAGACGTTAGCTTGCGCAAGACACACACATTTATCAGTTTTTCATCGTTGCTCTATTTTCCAATTGCTTTTAATTGGGGTGTTAGATACATACGAAATGAAATACTTGTCTCTAATACCTTCAGTTAGTAGAAAGTTTTCTGAATTTGTCTCTTGTTTTTTATGCTTCAGCAGGCAAGCAGAGCATGCGGTTCACCTGGTATTCAGTGGCTGACTGAAGCCCATTAACATCTACATAATCAAAGTGTCGTAGTTGCCTTGTCAGTTTGAAGGGAAACGAATAAGGAAAGGATAAATGGAAAATTGGGAAAGGGTTAGAGCAGCATGGGATGGGAATACAGGCCTCCAAACCTCCTGTCTTGGTCCTCCTCCTGTCTGAATACTGAAATCTTAAACAAAATAAATCATTCATAAATTAAGGTATATGTTCAGTATTCGATTGCAATTCATATTAAATACACGTCTAGATCCGTCCCTGTGTTTGGCTCGCCACAGGCGATAGTTTTCCCACGGTCGCGGCCGCGTCGTGCCCGACAGAGCTGCCATTTGCATGCCCTCCCCACCGCATTACACAACCAATTTAACAAGCACCGCCGCTCTAAATCATTACTTATCGCACGTCACCTACATAACTCGGCCGGGTATACAGCCAATTCATTAGGAGATCCGTAGTGGCGAATTATACAGATTACTGCGTAATTGTGATGAATCGTTTTGTATTGGGGTCTTGTTAGACCTCAGAGTTTGGTACGAAAGTAATGACTATTGTAATTTGCATTGTTAAATATTCGTTATGATTTACGTTCGTCTATTGCTGTTACTTATTACTTTAATAATCTTCTTAACAACCGAACCGAAAATGGTTTAGCTGAATTTTCAGACATTATTATTCATACAAATTGAATTTGCTGAGAAAATAACCGTAGAATAAAAGATTTTATCTGTATCTGCATTTACACTGCATACTAATTGATTAGATTCAACGTTTATCTAGGTTTTCTTTTAAATGTAGTGTATTTTTATTTGTACTGACGCCTAACATTAACGTAACTTCGTTTAAATCCAATAATTGTCATTGTAATGATTAAAAATACAAAAAGCCTTATTCGTGTGTATGATTCTAATAATACCTTAAGGCCAATAGTCAATAATTTATTGAAAAAAAATTTCAAGATCACATTCACACTCCAATTAAAATATCTAATAAAAGATAATATAATTATAATCGGGTCTACCGGAGAAGCAATCACGAACGATATAATTATGAGCCCGTGCCGACTGCCGCCCATTGTATTACATTCATAGTAATATTATATTAACCGCTTTTCTTTGATTATCAAATGTATTGCTTCGTATTATTACTTAAAAAATTATTATTAGACGTGATGTTTTGATGAATTTTCCATTTCAATATTTGTTATAGATACCTATCTGTAAATAATTATTGTTATTAAGTTTTTGTTTTACTCAATATTTGAGCTATTCTATATTTTGCTTATTGTTCCTCCAACTATATTTGAAAACAAAAATATCCCTTATAATAGTTGTGCCCAGTAAGAAACGCCTGATATTTAAGTTTGATTAAAAATGTAACTTTATTAAAAAAAATGTAACTACATATTATCATAAAATTTCTTATATATAATAACCCCATATGAAAAAAAAGAAACAATATTAATTGCCAAAGTGTTATTTAATTAAAAATTGTCTATAAAATTAAACAGGTAAATAGTACCTCAGTTTATGCTGCCCGAGTGAATCTAATGATGCAAATGCTATTTTCCTGGTAAAGTATTGAGTATAAACTAATAACTGTTATGCTGTTGCCCGATTTACATGAACTGTTTGCTCACTCCAAGCTAGCCCTTGCATTGTAATGTATAAATCAAGACCTTTACTTTGTTACTATCGACTATACTCATATGAAAATGTTCCGATTTGATTCCCTCTATCTTCGACTCTGAGACCTCGGTCAATAAATAGAAGAATAAAAAAACACAAAAATATAATAAAACAAATGACTACATTTATAGGTGATATAGGCTATGATGTCAGGTGACGCATTTTCCTCAATATTTTCTAAATTATAAAACATGATTCCGTAAATTTGACTTGATCTTCCAAAGCTCAGCCCCCAAAATGGTGATAATGTGTACAAACTTGCTATAAAATTACAATATTTCTCTTATTTTATAATAGTTATTATAGTATAATATCACGTATGTTAGTATACCAATAATATGACGCAAAAAAATAAGTAAAATTTTGAGGAATCCGTTGTTATTAATTATCTTATCTTTTTAAACCTGAAACAAGTACAAAGCTTTCAAACCCAATACAACAATAATGCGATTATGACCGGCCATTTCAACTACAAGATAATTTAACAATTTGCCATCTAACGGGCCCATTTAATACCATCTCGAACGGTTCACATTTCGTCAGCCTATTCAAATCAAACACAAGCCAAATAACAAACCATAAAACGCAAATAAACATAAAAATCAAGTAATCGACCAAGACTTGCGTAAACAAAAGTAAAATCACTTCCTTATGGAAAACAATATACAAGAAAGTACTGTCGATATAACGTTTTATAACTGGTGATAAAACATTTTATAAAAACGGAATGAGCTATCACTGTTTAAAATACAGCACTCGCGATTTATTGAGAAACCAGATCGCTCGGCGTTCCCACGCCGCGGCCGTCTTTCCGGCCGAAGCGAATTTTGACAGATAAGTATAGAATCACTAACAACTCCGTACAGACAGCAGCGGTGATTAATGAAACTTTCATTGTGTTCTTTGATTGATAACTGTGTTTTACATGGTACAATCATTGTTAATTCTTATTTAACTAGTTCACCTTGATATCGGTTTGTTTTAATAAGTAAATGATGATGTTTGAATTTAATTTATAACTTGCAACTCAATTAATCACTGAATAACATTTAGCGAATTAACTAAATGTTATTTGGTGATCAAAGTTAAAATATTAAAAAAGTCTAAATATTAAAAATAGCAATCTGAGAAATACAGCATTGTTTTTGAATTATACTAATAATAACGAAAATAAAGACCTAGGCGGAGGATTAATTTGACTCACGAATATAAGGGAAGGGTAGGAAAAATATCTAAGGGATCATCCCTTAGATATTTTTCCTACTAATAATAAGATACGACCTATAAAGTATTCTGTTCTACAACAGGCACAGGCAATTGGAATTACTTTTAATAAAATAAAAAAAACTTTTTTGCAGAGAGTACAATAAAAAAGTGGTATCAATTAACCGCGGCGCCGCATATCCAGCCCTGTACACTATTGATTATCCTTTATTACAAGTCATTACCTGAACAAACCGAATATGGAGACAAAAGATACCATCTTGTTGGCGCTGATTGTACTTTTGTGCCCATAAGTTATGCCATGTGACATACCCAATGTGACAATTGGGTATGTCATATAGCAAAACTTAGGGGGAGTAACTGTTCAGGTCATAGGGGGAGGGGGTTTTGTAAGGAAGCATCATCCATTTTTTGAAATTCCGAATTTATAGCTTAGGGTCACCAGGCGCACTTACCATAACTTTAGCTTACTTACTTACTTACTCCTCTGGCGCAGGGACCCGAAGTGGATCTTGGCCATTTAACTTTAGCTTAGCATTTAAAAATGTTAAGTTTACTTAGGCCCGTATTAATAAACCGATCTCAGACTTGAGTATGCTCTTGAGATGACATTTGTGACGTTGCACTGAACAGAACAGAATACAGTGCAACGTCACAAATGTCATCTCAAGAGCATACTCAAGTCTGAGATCGGTTTATTAATACGGGCCTTAGATAGTAATCTTTTTTTTGCAGTCAGTACAACAAAAAAGTGGCGATATCAATTAACTGCGGCGCCGCTCACCCGCTCTGTAAACTATTGATTCTCGTTTATTACAAGTCATTACCTGGACAACTAAAAACGCCAATTAGCCTGCTATGGTGCTTTCGTTATGTAAATACGACGATTTATGTGAATATTACGGTTTGGTGCTAATTAATAGTAACTTATTTGTTGTGATTGTATTTTTTATCACATAGATGACCGTGTCATGTTTGAGTATAGTTATAGACCCGCATAACTTATGATCCCGCGGCAACTCCGGGATTTAAATTATACTACATGTTATGCTTAACCCTTACCTATATGAATACCAAGTTTCATCATAGATTCAGCAGTTTTTGCGTGAAAGAGTAACAAACTTACATACATTTTCACAAACTTTCGCATTTATAATATTAGTAGGATTTCTATATATAAAATCACGTTTTTACATACATACCAGCATAAATTAAATTGTGTAATTTAAATCTGATTTCGTATACGGGTCATTGAAGCACAGTTGCAGTGTTTACATAGATTTACTAGATAATAGACAAGCGCCGGCATTTGAATGCATAATAAAGTAATTTAGAATTAACTATTATATACTTTTCTGAACCTGCAAGTAATTGAAGCTTGAGTTTTTTTAATTAAAGTTTTTTAAGACATTTATTTTTCTCTCTTTTAAGACGTTCGTCCTTTTGAATGTGTCCGCAATTATTTTAATTAAAAAACAAATTAAAGAACAAGACTATTCGATGTTTCATTATTTATGATGCCGAAATACTTAATTTTCAAAATAATACCGAATGCAAATTGTTTTCATTTCATACAATTTTCTTAATGATCACTAATAGCTTCCATTAGCGAATTCCAAATTTCCGCGTCATGTTTGTATAAAGTAAGCTTAGGTTACATTCTGCGATCCTGGTATTCAAAGCTCGTATTGTTATCATTGACATTGTGAGAACTTGAGGCGGTTAATTTCCCACGCGTGCCAAGATAAACAAAAACACCCACGACTTTCAGTTGTCTTAATGAAGCAATTATGGAGAGGTACCGTTATGCGAATTCAACTCCTCTCGGGTTATGACCTCCTGGTAGCCCTGGTACAGTTACATCGCTAGCTTATATGTGATAGAAGGCTAGGAGGGGAGTTGCGAAGTAGAAATGGGAAGATAAACTAATGTCACTATTCAAGGGTCCTTAATGATGGTGTGTGTTTGACTATTCTTCCATGTTCAATTTTATTAAGATTTCAAAACAATGGTAAAATCTTAATGACTATTTTATTTTACGTTTGTTTTATTTTATGAGAATACAATATATATGTTCTTCTAATAATATAAAACTGAAGTGTTTGTTAGTATGAACGCGCTACCTCAGGAATGACTAGTCCGACGTGAAAGGATCTTTTTGTGTTAGATGGACCAACTCAAACTATTATTTATTAAGAAAGATGTAAGATAATGAACTATACATATATATTTAAAAGAATGTATAATGCTGTCGATTGAGAAATTTTATTTCTACTTATAAACAATTTAAATACAAGACGCATTTCAAGCACCAGATTTAATATTGATTTTAAATGGAAAATTTACGAATACCTTTTTTGTAGTCTGTGCATAACTTGTCGTAAACTAGATGTTGTTAGATGTTTATCGGAGTGATTCAAACTAAATTAAAATTATATAACATTTTATTACTCTTTGATAGCTTGTTGATCATGATAAAACAAAGGTGAATTTACGTAAACAACATTTTAATAATTATCTGATATTCAGATAAAAATTAAGTTTACACAATACCTATTTATTATCCTTTTTGGGGTACATAATGGCAACATTATTTTGTTAAATTAGTGCGCCAATTCAAGTCAATCGAAGAATAGTTGAATTATAATTAGAAAAATAAATTTATTAAATGGGTAAAATCGAATACTTTCCTATCGATTTTTTATTGAAAATAAATAGGAAAAAAAATTGCTATATTATGTTAATGAGTTTTACCTTATTCTTAATGATTTGTCACTTAAAAACCAAGGGAATCGGCACCCTAGATACAAATTTTATCATCTACCTTTGATATAAGACTATACTAATAGTAAAGTTTACAGATAAATATTCTTTAGTTATGTTAATAAGAAGAGCTTTGTAGCCTCTTACTTTTTTATAAACTTCATTAATATTTAAAACTTTAATTTTGTATATTTATGATTGATATTTGTAACGAAAAGGATAAAATTAGACCCACCGAAATTATTTGCGTTTGCACTTAATTAATTATTTTCTGTAACAGGAAAATTTAGTTGCGACAAATTACAAAACAAACGAACCACGAGACGAATCTGTATTCTCCAAACTCGCGAAACGGTACAATACATAAAATTTATTGTGTCAATTGTATCCGCGTTGTAATTTATTGAAATTCACGCCTTGTACCACTCCTTATCTGTATGCGGTAAAATTTTACTTTTTACGGTTTCCTAAAACGAGGACAACTAATACTTGTGTGAGCGAAATCTTAAATCATCAATAAGTCATACGCAAATGATGTAATTTCTCAGGTTAGTTACTTGCTATTCTTGACCACATTATTAATATTTTTTTTCTATATTATGAAGAAAAACAAGTGTTTTCTTTCTTTGATTAAATGCGCCAATCTCATGAATTACTAGAGATCTATCTACTACTAGAAATACTACGTTTTTAATATCGTCAAACATATAACAGTTTAAAGTTAGAATTTTGTGTAAATCTAACTGGAACTTGCTTGAGTTAGCTTATGATGTGATAACATCAAACATTTTTCTTATAATGTATTTTTTATCTCCAGACATCTTTTATTATTTGTTTTGAATTTTTGTCAACAGTCGTAGGTTTTGCAGGGCGAAGCGTGCGTCATTGTTTAGTCTAAACACCCCGTCAACTTGAAATCAACAATACATTCGCATTAACAATAAAAATAATCTTAGTCGACATTTCGATGTAGACAAAATAAAACAACAGTACTATTTTATATTTTGCGATTATTCGCATACCGGCAATTTATTACATTGTTAAAATTAAGCCAAAACAAATATATCTTTCAAGAGGATATTTAAAAAAAGAATGCCGCTATTTCGTTTTTAAAAAAACAATAAAACCATTTTCAGAAAAAGGAATTAAATTTTATAATCAGCCAGTCTCAAACCTATAATTATACAATCTCAAGCGCGTTTTATTATTTAATGACGGTCCAAAAAGTTCCAATGACAAAGCAAAGTCCGAGTGAAGCCTGGAATTTGAAAGAACGGCTCGCGCCAATTTTTACCTGGCGGGAAAAAAATCTGTGGGCCATTTCATATAGTATTCCTTTGGAAGCGGGCCAATTGTTACAGGATTTCGAAGTTTTTGTCTATCTTCAGTTAAATTCCGACAAAGTTAAGGTCATACGGCGGTACGATAAAAGTTTGCGCATAATGTAACCGTTAGCTGAAATTGCGAAGAACTGTATCTATTTATTATTTTATGAGGTCATTATGTTTTATTTGTTCATGTTAATGTTTTTAGTGTACTATGACCGTGGCTAATTAATTCTTCTATGCGGCTTGTCTTTGATCTCCGTTTTCTACTTAAAAAGTTTAGATTAAAATTTTATTACGAGCTTTTAATTTGTATGTTTATTTGCTAGACCATAATGTTTAACAAATGATAATATGATTTAATGTTAATAAATTTAATTACGTATTCAACATTAAATGTAATTTTGAATACGTGTATGACGTGCATGTATGTAATGTGAGCTGTTATTGAAATTATAATGTCATGCACTTATTCAGTCATGAAATATAAAATGAAACATGAGAGACATAATAATTACTTATATGAACAAGTATTGAGCCCAATGTTTTATTGAGAAACATTTCCACACGACTTTTTCTTCGAATAATCTTCCAAACATGTATAAGCGAGACAAAAAGATGATATTTCATACTTATATTTTCATAATTATGTACTGTGTATCCTGTGGTCCCTGGGAAAGTATGTTACGCATGTTCGTAACTTAATCGCTGCGCCACACGTGCGTTTGCGCATGCTATGAATGGCGGCGCAGGGCGTAGGGCCGGGGCGGNNGGGGCGGGGGGCGCGGGGGCGCGGGGACGGGAGACGGGAGTAGGCTTTTTTCAGGCAGTACATACCGACGCGCGATCGGGAACGCGCGTGTCAAAAACCTTCCGCATACAAATTAAATTTCAATCCGTGATCGTGTCAAGGTTAGATTCATTCGGCTATTTATTAATAATCCGATTTTAATTTTCTATTAATATTTATGAATACTATTTAAATTACTTAACAATTTATTATGGATTGTAAATTTGTTTTATGTGACGTGTGTTAATTTTGTGATTTGTTTGGCAGATTTCACAATGGCTTCGGATCCGGCGCCCCTATCGAAAACGGCGAAATATAAGAAGATAACAAAACCGCTTTTGGAGAGAAAACGACGCGCGCGCATTAATCGCTGTCTGGACGAACTTAAGGACCTCATGGTGGGAGCGTTGGAGGTGAGCTAACTATCAATTTAAACTTAATTCCCATAAACTATTTTCTACAAAATAAGTTGTTATTAACGCCTTAATTTACATGCATCTACCAAAAAGTCCAGGCCTTTTTGTAGTCATTAAAAGAGCAATCCATCTTCCATTCACACGGCATTTATTTTTATCACGAACCGGTCGTCCTTCTGTTTATTAAACAGTGCTCACTTGGGTGGGACCGCAAACTGGTACAAAGTTAGGCCATTAATAACAAGTCATCGGAACAGTTATAAGTGACGTTCATCTTCGTAACGTGAGAATCATACGCACCTGCTTTAATGTCGCATTGTTTTCTTTTGTCCGCAGATAGACGACGACAACCTGAGCAAGTTGGAGAAGGCAGATATCCTTGAGTTAACGGTGAACCATCTTACAAAGTTGCACAGGCCGAAAGACCCCATACTAGAGGCGAAGAAGTTTCAGGCTGGCTTCGGACAATGCGCCGCAGAAGCGTGTAGATTTATTATGTCCGTTCCTGATTTGGATACGAAAGTCAGCCAAAATCTCATCAGTCACTTATCAACGTTAATAACAGCGCAACCTTTAAGCATTCAAGTGCCAGAACGACCTTCATTTTCGCCACCTACTTCTCCTTCATCCGTGGTATCAGACAGACAACATTACTATAGCGATCATGAAAGATCTTCCTCAGACGCCGAAGATTCGGTATACTCAGCTGAAGGGCCTAAAAATTGGCCCTACGCGCGACCAAATAAACCCAGCCCGCCGATGCCGGGACTTTTAACAACAGTAGACAAACTTGTTCCACAACACAACGCCGATTATGGTGCAATGAACGGACACAGAAATGGCGCCTACTTCAATCGAGTCCCAGCGGAAGCCAAAGACGTCATTTTGCAAAAAATAAGACAGCACATAATGGACAAACGCGGTAATGAGAGCATTAATAGCGCTGACGTGACTGTCAACGCGGAACCGCCGACTGAACAGAAATATGTACCTAGGGAAGAAACGTACACAAATGATTACTCATATTATTCACCGAACTACCCGAGCGACACTTTAGATCTGCGAAAAGTTCGCTCACCGTTGAAAACGTCGGAATACTCGCCGAAGGATACTCGATATACCAAAGAACCCGATACGGCTGTTGAAAACAAGGCTGATATTGTTAGCGTACCGGAACCGTGCGAATTGCCGATGGATTACAGCAACTTGCCGCCAAAAAAGAAGAGGAAATTGATTGAGTACCAGGAGTACAAAAAACAGGAGGAGGCAAGGCGGCAACAAAACGCTTTTTATGCGGAGAAAAACGAGCGGCCGCGTGAAGGACCACCGGCGGATCACGAGTTAGACGCGAACAAGTGGCGCCCGTGGTAATTCTAGTTTTTGCCGCCATTATTGTGATATTAACTCTTCCATTTAAAAGCTTTAATTTGTTATAATTTAGTGTTAAGTTTAGTGTTATTTCACAGATGTGCCTTATGTAAGCGTTCATGTTTAAATTTGCTGTGCCATGTTGTTTTGATCTCGATGTCTTCCGTAATGTTTCAACACTTGAGTCTTCCCATGACATTATGATTGTAATATTAGATATAGAATTTATGCATTTTTATTTGCGTGATTATTGTATATTTGTTAAGAAATTGAGTCGGATAATAAATAATTTATAAACAATCCAATTTTATTTTTTTATAAACGCTACGTCCTATTGAAGTTAAACAGGTATATGTAATCATATTCTAAAAATAAATATGAATATAGGTTTTCATTGCTTACTTTTCAATGTAATTAATTCAAGCCTTCAAAGTTATTTATAAAAATTAATTTCGATTCACCCATAAGTGAACAGACATAATTTTTTCACGAGAGTTTTAAAAAAGTAAAAATTTAAACCAAAAAAAGTTTGCATACTTTTGCCATTTTGCAGATTATGGCATTTCAATCAAATTCCTTTTATGATGAAAAACATACCTAGTAAACAAATATTTTTATTGTACCAACAAAAAAACAAGCAGTCTGCATCATTACAAGTGAAATTTATCCAAATAATATGAAATCACAAAAAAATCAACAAAACCTTTAAAATCGATTTTGAGATTTCTAATGATAAGCACTTATTAAAAAACATGTAATCTGTAAACTGCTTACTGCTGTTCTTTTTCGAATGAATAGACTCTTGCTAAATCCGAATAGTACATAGTCAGCCATCTAGTAGAAGAATTTTAAAAACTTACATCAGAGGCAATTTTAATTTTAATTTCATTGTTAGTACCTAATAATACTCATAGATGGCAGTTAACACAATTTTACAATCGTTTACACACGTTTTTACTTGAATTAGTAGATGGCGTTATAAACTATAAAAATTTAGACTAACTTACATAGATGGCGTTGAACAACAAAACATCTATTCATCACCGGATGTCGTATCATTTCATAACTTTTTAAAAATTATTTATATATTTAAACATGTTGGTCTTTTTAAATAAAAATATAAGACGGAATACTGTCTTCAAATTCTTTTATTTTTTTTATTGAAATGAATTAATTAACAAATTATTAAAAACCCAAAAATAAATATGGAACTGAAATATTTTTTTTGTATTTATCAATTTATCGGAATTCATGTTTTATTATGATAAATATTATGAATCAAATCATTAAATTTGTATTTTGATTTTAAAATTATATTAATATTCTTGTATTCTTTATATTCTACTCGCCAACAGATGGCGCATGAACGTTACATTAAATGACAATTTACACACGTAGTAATCGAGTAGTGGGGCAGCCTTTACGCGCCATTCATTCATGGCAATGCCGTCTGTCAGGCCAGTAGCGAATCGTGACGCGTGAACGAATGACAATGTAGTGCGCGCGATTTAACGAACTATTTCGAATTTTAAAAATAAAAAACGAATTTGACAGTTAACTGTTGACAAAATCATAGGAATTTTTTCTGTTTATTGTTGAACTAAATAGTGTTTCGTGTGGAATTTTGAGATGTTTAGTGCAGTGTTTCTATGTGATATGTTGTGGTGACAGGCAATGCTTGTGGGGGAGCAGTCGCCGGCGCCGCGGGTGGTGGCCGGTTTGCGAAAATTACGTCCTGAGTTGACACCAGGACCAGTGCCAACGCCTGCTGATCCAAATCTAAGGATATCAGGTCAGTTCCTTATTCTTATAACCATTTTTCCTACCAGAACTAGACTAGAAATTATTAATTAACTCTATACCTAGATTTCTCATTTTAATTAAGCATACGAATGAAATTGAGAGCCTAATGATATTTTTATTGAAGGCCATTGACCGCGACGTTTTGAAATACCCACTTTCTTTTATAATTTCAGAAGTGTCGAGTATTATTCAAATTGTTCGCCAATTTAATAATAAACCTGTTATTATATCCGCTAAATTATCAAAACATTTATGTACAAAATTATTTAAGTGTTTATTTTATGTAATGAATGTGTAATTTATGCACGTTTTTTTTCACTAAAAAAGCGGATGATAATTTTAATATAAATTTGTCGTTATTAATATGAGGGCCAAAGGGTCAATTGAGACCCGCATTAGTAATATAATTGGTGAACATCTGTTATAGGGGACTCGTAAACAAAGCGATCGTGTGAAATGACCTCAAAACCGTCACCACATTTGTACCTCCTAAACATTATATTCAATAATAGAATCACCGAATTTATATCGTGACAATAAGCTAAACAACTTAATTTACATATAACAATTTTACTGGCTTATAACTGCGGCTTCACATGCTTTAAAATCTAATCTAATACTCTATCTCATATTCCAGCTAATAAGGCTATTTTTAATAAATAAGGCTACGGATAGACGAAATCTCTTCTAAATATGTTCAGCAGTTGTGGAGTTATTGATACGCAAACATCCAAACAAACAGTACGATTATACAGCTGTTTCCACATTAAAAACCTAAACAATGTTTGTACAGACCACATAATATATTTACTTATATCATGGATGATATATGTATATTTCCTGTAGTGGCTTAATACAGTGCCTATTTAAATTAGCTTTATTGTAATTTTATTTCATGCTAAATTATTTTATTAACTCAATGTTTTGTGTCTTTGTTTATAAGATGTACCGTTATCTAGATCATTAATATATTATATTTACATCTAACGCCGAATCCTTGTACTAATAAATACGATACTACAATAATAATAAGATTTAAGTGAACGTGTAGAGGTCACATTTTGATCATAATGAACAGTGCATTGTAAAGCTAAACATTTTGTCCAAATTAATATAATATTAACTTTATCAAATTGCACAAACAATTGAGTTTATTTATAACTGTTACATTAAACATATCTGAAATTATATTTCGAAATACAGATGCTAGGCATGCATTCATATCACGTAAGAAATATCGTTGTTTTATGGTCAGGAAGATGGTACCAATTATTATTATTATTATTGAATCCTTTATTGTACACCACTTACATACATAAAGGAGCAGTAATTACAATTCAATGTACAATAGGCGGCCTTATTGCTTTCAAGCAACCTCTTCCAGGCTACCTTGGGTTAAGGATAAAAATTGCGAAGTCATTTTGTAGGTGGTCATACATATATAAAATATAAAATAAAAATACAATTATGTAGAACTCATTCAGAGTTTTACTTTATTGGAAGAGATAAAAACAAAACAATCGTGCAGCAGTTTGCTGTTAGCTAGTTGCATTTCGATGAAGACTAAACTGTGCCAAATAAGAACACAATTGAACCAATTTTGTTAATAGTTTGCGAATCAATTGACGAATTCAAGTGAGCAAATACGGTATTTAAACATATGTGAAAAAGTCAAGATTATTTAATAGAAAATAAAAAAAAATAGAAGATTAAGAAAGTATTTAATAGAAATTTAATCTACAAAAAGTTTACAAAGATCATACTGATTACATAAGATAGATTAAATTTGGAATGAATGCAGTTTGTTTGAAACTTGTCTATAAATCCCTTCATAAGACTAGAACCACACATACTAGAAACATCAACACAAACTTGTTATTCTTCAATAACCGACCGCGTAACACGACCCAATTTCGGTCAATTTTCGTCCGATAAACCTACTTTATCTTTAATAACAGACCGCACGCGAGGCATAACCGAAACATCAATATTTTGATGCGAACGAGGAAACGGAGTAATAGACTCGAAACAAAGGATCCATTTTGTGTAAGTGGACTTTTTATACTCACTTCCTGCAAGTGGTTTAAGCCCCGGTTCTACAAACGACGGAACGTCATAGTATAACACAAACGAATCGTTTTTATAACGGTCGGTTCTAATCGACCAATCGGAATCAAGTTATGGTAGTTATGATAACGCCACGTTTATTATAGTAACGCTTTAGATTTACGTCTAGTTCCTACTAAATATTGTACTGTCCGTAAGTAAAACGACTCGTTTTATTTTTATAGGAACTGTATTTGTTGCCCGCCTCGCTTCGCTTCGGTTAATCAAGTCTTAGAAAGAACACTGGTTTGCGCCGTATAAATGATTCATTGTTAATTACATACTTCTAACGAGTAGATCTCAAAACCTATCATTTGATAGATATAGTGTAAAGGGCAATTTTAGTCTGCATTAAATTCGTAAGCTAATAAGCATATTTATATAATAAACAAATATCTAGATTAATCTTTAGTTGCATTTTTTGAGTTATCTCTGACAAAACTTATCTGAATAAGTCTAATCTTATTTTCATGTCGCCTTTGTTACATATGATAAGAAATCAATCTCAAGACAGAATTTTCAACAAAATGTAAAAGTATATTCTGTTGACTACTCATTTATTCATCAAAATTTACAAACAAAACAAGGCAATTCATAGCTTCCTCTTAATCAGTATTTAGACTTCACATTAAAAATGCTAATATAAAAACTAAGACAAAGGAAAAATGCTTGTAAAGACGCTTGTCCTCTACAAATTACTGAATTCGGAAGTTATTACCATAAGTTCTCAAAGGTTGGCCTTAAAAAGTGATATTTACAATTTGTTTAATTTTGGTTGTTAATTACAATCCAAATTTGATGTTACAATGAAAGTTTGGATGTTTGTGAGTCAATCACGCCGCAATTACTAAACTGATTTTTATGAAATTTTGTATACAGATGGTTTCTAACCTAGATGAGGTAATAATAAATAATTATTTAATAAATATTCACGGACATTTAACACAACGCCATCAAGTCCCAAACTAAGCAAAGCTTGTGCTATGGAAACTAGATAACTGATAGACATACTTAAACATATTTGATACATACATATTATAGATAAATTAACAATTTGTTTATTTTTTTCTTTTCCTTTTACTGTATTATTTCTAACATTGTAATGTTGCCTTGACTGACCCATTTCATATGTTACTTCTCCTATGCCTGAGGTTGCCTGGAAGAAATCGCTCCTGAGCGATAAGGCCGCCTCTTTGTACAAATATGTTTAATGTGTTGTATTGTTTTTATGTGTTTACTGTTATTTGTAATTTGTACCATAAAAGTTTTAAAATAAATAAATAAATTAACATTCAGACAGTACTAATTACAATATTCATCACATCATACTTTTCTACTCGTAGGGATTCAAACCCACACACTCCGGCGCAATAGACCATTGTTGTATCCACTGCGCCAATCGGGTCGCCAAAAGGATACCTTTTATTGATCTTCTATAGATCTCTTGAATTAAACGCGAATGAAGATGCAGGCAGATGCTTATATTAAACAAAGAATCACTTGATTTTAACTGAATAATTAACTGAATTCGTGGGCGTATCGTTGAGTCAGATGCAGATAATAATGGGCGTTGATGCTTTTTAATTTACAGATAAAATCATTGATTGTTCAATAATTTATGGCCGAGAATGTTAGCTAACATTTTGGTATGTACGTCAAGATATAATGGTATATGAAACCAACACAAATTAAAAATAAAGGGTCTTATTTGATTACGATGCATACTTTGTGCATTGTATATTATTTATGCATTCTTTAGGATTTACCAGCTTTTATTCGCGGCCTGGCCCTTGTGAATTCCCAACGTTAATCCTACAGGAACCTTTATTTTTTCCATGTCTGTCGGTTTAGAATATAAAAGGCAAAGAGGTCACAAACAAAAAGACATACGTATTTATTATGTTAGGTATTTTGGAAGTTATTGGCTGTTCACGATTCACATACTATAGGACAGTTATCTATACTATTAACCTCGTATTTTTATCATGTCTAGTAATTTTCAGAACATAGATAATTTAATTTACGAGTATATGAAGAAAATGTGGACATAAAATACACCCTTGTGTAAGAAATTGATATCTTTTTTAACTAACCCAGAATAGTGTAGTCTTCTAAATGTGACGGACATTTTTATATTTTCTTCACTATGCAATATTATTATTTGTAGTATTGATAAAATTTTGTATTTTTAATTATATCAACTACTAGCTAATTTGCTCCCGAATATATGTTTACTTGTAGATCATGTAGCTTTCGAATGCTGAAAGCATTTTTATAATCGGTCCAGTACTTTTTAAGCCTAATTATTACAAACAAAGTTTTCCTTGTTATAATATTAGTATAGATTCTACCAAAGTATCTCAAACAAAATTAGTTATAGTCTCCTTGACTTCTTCTTGGGCCACGGTGATCAATTTCGTCAGAGACTAGCCAGTTGTATAATTCATATAGTGCACACTTGCGCAAGCGCAAATACTCCTTCACTCTCATAACGCGATGGGACGGTTGACCGACCACAGATAGATACGGAAAATAAGTTAGTAAGGGCAAGTAGTCTATTACATTCCTATCACCATGACCTTCCTACGTGACACTATCACAAGGTCAGAGGATTTCCTCTTAAATAGACGACTTCGAAATATGTGTATTTACATCTGTTTAATATTTTATGGAAACGATATTGCTTTTAGCCAATCAATCTACATATCAAAATGTATTTCCTTAAAATTGTACGAATTACTCGTTTTTGTAATATCGATATCTTATATTAATATGACATCTTTTATTGATTTATAAACTTTATTTTACGTGATCTAAGCTGGAGCCACCGACATATTTATAGTCTCTAAAAAGCTTCTTTTTTATCATTCATAATTGAACACAATAAAATTTAAAAGATAGATAAGAATATTAAATTGAAAGTGAATAAAATTTATTATGCTTAATTTCTAAATTAAAGAACTCCAATTATGATAATTTTGTTTATAATAAATTAATTCCAAAATTCTTCTGCCTATACCACTATAGGCAGTATTCAACAAATTCCTATTCTTATTTATAACAAGATACTTTTTCTTCGAATTTGATTTTTACGAAATTTCATCATAATCTGTTTAGTAGTTGCAGGCTAGTTGTAACACAAACATACAAACATTCAAAGTCTCACATATTTAATATTAGTCTGTAGAATTGTAAATATCTTATTTATTTTTTACGTAGACGTTCAAGTTTAATTTAAGGTTACAAAAATATCATTAATTATGCAAATGAATACACTTATTGCATATCAAAAATGATTGCAACAAGTGTTAAGTGTGAGAAAGTTTTATTTAAGCAACTCAAACAATAGATCATAACAGTTCATGTTAGAAGTAACTGTAAACTTACGTTTGAAAAACAAAGATTAATATGTGGTGTGGTTTAAATAGTAATACTGTCGTATTTTTATATATTATTTTGTTGAATATAAATTCTGTCTAAACTTTTTCCCTTTAGTATTATGGTTGCCTGGAAGAAATGGCTTTGAAGCTATTAGGCCGCCAATTATACCTTTAAGCTTTACTAATTACTATGTATTCATCTGTAAATTTCTTTGGTAAAAACGGATTCAATGAAATTTCGTATTAATATAGAGTTTTATCTGGAATAAATGATAGAATATTATTTTCAATTATAAACCCGTATTATACGCGGGCGAAGCTGGAGACAGAAAAATATTTATAGTATTTGCCTTAAAAGCTAGCATTATTTAAAAAAGCACATTGGCTTACAATTCAATTTGTCCTCAGGTGTCCTCCGACAGTATTACAAAGACGACGACGTATCCTGGGCATGGGTCCGCTGCGCCATCCGAGACGGCTGCCTGCTCGCGTGGCGGGACGGCACGCTGCCGCGCCGGCGGCCTGCCGCGAGGCTGCCGCTGCGGCACCTACACCTGCGGGCGGCAGCTAGCCTGCAGAACGCCTTCCAGCTCTCGAGGCTACTGGATAACGCTGTTGTAGCTACCTTTCAGGTGAATATTTGGTTCTATATGTATATTATAACAAAGTCAGATGTTTTCCATCTATCACATAGTTAGGATAGGTTAGGTAAGCTATAACGCTTGTAGTTTTACTCCTAATGCTGTAGCATCTCCCAGGTGCTCAGCTATATTATTAAAATAGTAAAGCTTTATATAATATAAAAAATGTAACCGACTGTTTCATTGTCATCGAACAAATACAGAACCAATTTAGATTCACTTAGTATATAGGATTCAAACAATGGGTTCCTTTGACGTAGGCACCTGATATGTAAGGTACATACCAAATTCGATCTCTTATAGTATATGCAAAACTTTATATAATATTCAGGCATACAATCACCTAAATACAACTTCATTATTTTAAAAACATTGTTTAAACCTTCCGCATTGATTAAATCCTTACGACTTACGAGATTATTAATACCCGCCAATTTACATATCAATTTAAGTGATTCTCAGATGTAATCTGCAAAGCAGCGGATGTAACATAAGTAACCGATGCGATGTAGTCATAAAGTTGAGGTACAATCTCTCAGAAGTTTATTATTTCAAGCATAATATCATAGCGCACGGAACACGTGTGAACGGGTGAACTAACTATGGTTGGTATTGTTGATTGTAAGGCGGTGGTAGACGAGATACGAAACGCTAGTTAGTTTAGTATAGAAGTGGGGTAGAGTTTAATATAGAGGCGGAGTTGCAATATTTTGTCGAAACAGTTGAATTAGCTATGGTTGATATTATTAATTCTAAGGAGTCGTTAAACGAGGCACTTTCATTCATTCTCACATTATAACATTGAGATAGAACATAAAACAGATCTCTTTAATTTATTCTTATTAAAGGGGTATAAAAGTATATGTAGACAATTGCTCTACTAGTAATGGCTTTTTTAAATAAGAAAGTCATACGATGTTGCATACCAGTTTTGAATTAAATAAATAAATAGAGTTAAGATATGCTTCAGTAATACGAATGAGCTATGATGTATAGATATTTTTATGGAAATAATAATTTATATATTAAATATAAATATTTACTGTTTAACTTTTAACTATTAATGGCCTACAAAATAAACACGAAATGCTAAGTGGGCATTAATATTTTTCCGGGTTTCAACCGTTCGTCCTTGTGAAGCCTTAATGATCACAAGTTACTTCATAATTAGAAACCATCTCATGAAATATGAGCCTTCACTAATGTCCGCGATTAAATAACCATCAGAGTTGCGCATATTTATGCAATAAGTGTATTATTATAGGTTATTGAATTTTATTGTTTACTAGAGTTAATGTGAATATAGTATTAAATTGTTGAGCAAATCAATCGTTTAGTGCGTTCCTATGCAATAAATTATGGAAGTAGTCTGAAATAGACAATAGTTTAATACAAGTATTTTGTTATATGCCCGGTTCATATAAACGACGGTGCGTCATGGTACAACGGTACGAATCGTTTTCATTGACGGGCAGTTATAATCAACCAATCGAAACTAAGTTTTGGTACTTATATTAACGCCACGTTTATTATAGAAACAATTTAGACTTATAGCTAGTAGGATAGTCAACTTTCCGCAAGCAAAACGGCTCGTTTTATTTTTATAGGAACTGGTCAATAGTCAGCACAGTAATTTATTTATTGTAGTTAGAGATTGCTATTAAACTTTATTAAAAATGTAGTGTTTACTCCATGTTAAGGCGTGAATACACTTATGAACATTGAAACATATTATGCACTCATGATAAAATTTGCACACAATAAAAATGCTAACCACATGACCGGCAAGTAATGCCCGCGTGTTTATCGTCAAAGGTGTCAATTACAATATGAATTAACGCTTAAAATTGAAAGCCAATGCATTTACAAGTGTGACGTTTCGTCTAGACACCAAGTGCTGCATAATAGGAAATTAACGGTTTACGTTGAATATTCATAGACGTTGAACTTTAAATTTTTAGTATTATGTAAAATTCTGTATGTAAAATCCTGCTAATATTATAAATGCGACAGTTTTTGAGGATGTGTGTATGTATATGAGTTTGTTACTCTTTCACGCAAAAACTACTGAACCGATTGTGATGAAACTTAGTAATCGCATAGTTTAGGATACAGAATAACATACATTGTATTTGTATACGGTGTAGTATGCTCTCCTTTAACCAAAATATATTATAAGGACAGTACAATGTCTATTATTTACGTCACATAATTCGCCTAGTCGTTCGAAACTCCGCCGAAAAACTTTCAAAGTTTGGTGTTTTTTACATGTAATACGTGCAGACTTATGTAAAGTAAAACGCCTTACGGCCGTTTTCAATAATGTATCAAAGATTATGGATAGATTGTAATCTTAGATTGAATGACATTTGATTGTCAAAAGTCATAACAAAGGCTATCCGTCGACAGCGTATTGAAATGAAATCAAAGTAAGTGCAAATAGATAGATTTGCATGACTTTAGTAAGCAAAACAAGGGAATGATAGAATATTGAAAACGGCCGTTAGTAAAATATATTTATCTTAATTAAAAACATCGATCACTAGGTATGTCATGACATATTATGTAGAGCATCAACGTCTGCCAAATTTTACTTAATCGTAATAAGTTAACTCTTACGATACCATACCATAAACCCATTCGATTTGTAATTATGTAAATTTTATGTTTACTAATTATTGATAAACATATAACCGAATTAGTTTACGATTACATAATAATGTCGATAAACGTAAACGAGGTCATGTTTCTAGGTTTTTGTATCGCTTGTTATAACGCTTCTTATGCGACCTTTCACGCTCATGTATTTTGGTTTGAATCAACAAAAATATTAATATACTTAAGGCTGTATATAACAAACAAGTTCAATGACAAATTCAACAAATAAAGGTGATGATATTATATTATATACCGTGCATAATATAGGCGTTATTTTATTCCAAAGCTTGAATTGATTTCAAGGTTTTGGTCTAATAATAACTAGTCAGTTTACATAGGTTTTTTTAAGGAGCAACGTCTAGGATCCTATTTCACGTTTCCGATACGATGGGGTCTATCACAATGAGATAAGACGTTCTTCAAGACGTTTGTTCCCCTTCGTAACTCGCCTTTCTCACGATTTACCTTAAATAGACCTCAATAAAGCGCAACACTCGTAAATCATCGTTCCTTTGTGTATGACCTTTGATGGGCCTATTACCATAAGAAGGGCTAGAACGCGAAGGTGTTGATACGTAAATGAAACACGTTGTGACGAGATTTTCTACATTCCATCCGTACAATTCTGCCCCTTGATAATTCGTTCTCCCTCATAGTTTCTCAGCGTTACGGTTAAAATATTCCAATTGCAATTTACTCTATTCATCTCCTTCCAAAAATTTAACATGTCAATTATCTATAATGACTTTACATTTCTTTGTTGCAGGCTTGCAATGCGACGGAATACGCGCGATGGGTGCGGGCACTCTGCATAGAAATACTCGGACAGACGCCATTGCCACAAGTGAGATTTTTGGACGTGCTGCCAGCGGCGGACACGTCCAGCCGCAAACCAAAGACAATCCAACTAGACACGCCCGTGTGTCCCAGACCGCCGCCTCGCGCGCGGCGAAGGTTGCTCACAGCGTCTGAAACACAGCTACCGAGGGACCATTCCCCAGCCGCAACGGACGAGGGCATCGTCGTAGAAGACGACGATTACGACTCTTCATCCGATCGCAGCCTCGACCTATCCCTATCTCTCGACGCACTCAAAACTATAGACGTTGTAGATGCACCTGTTCGCCAAGCCGAAGTCATCAAGTGCAACAATTGCAGTAAATTGAATGCGAGTTCTCCCCAACATCACACCCTTCCCCGGGCGAGGTCTACAGACACAGAACTGGGACGGCATCGGTACTTAAAGCGATGGGAAGGCACAGCCGGCGGGGCGGAGAGAGGCAGATTTGCGATGGAAATGGCCAGGCGAAAGACCGCATCCCTAGAGAACCGGGCGAGGTCTTGTTCTCCAAATGCTCATGAAGTAGTGTCTAAGTATGTGCCGGTGCGCGAGCGGCGGGCATTGTTCGAGTCGCTATCGCAGAGTGGAGGAAGTTTGGCACGGAGCAGCGAGCAGTTGGCGCGGCCGGTGACGGTGACGGAGACGCCGCGCAGGGCCACCTCGCTGCACGACCTGCAGGCGCCCCCCACGAGGTCGGTCAGCGACTTGCGGCAGTTCTTCGAGGCGGTGGCGCGCGGCGCGGGCTGCTCCGGCGTGCGCTTCAACGCGCCCACTAACCCCGTGCCGCGCGCCTTCATATCGCTCACGTGCGCCTGACCGATCGAATGTAAATATTGTAGATAGACTCACGGCGTGGACCGCCGACCGTCTCACTAAGTCGTTCGTTTTAAGACTGTTAAAAGTATTGTTATAAAGTACCTAATATAAATGAAATAAAATGTATTAACTATTACTTCTTGGTTTTATTTAAGCTATTCGCAAAAGACAAGCGATGAACTCAATACTATTACTATAATAGGCAACTAAATGTCACTCATTGCGCTCGAAAGGTCGCCTTGAATTAGTCCTTCACACGGTCGTGTATTGTTTGGTTCTTGCAAAACATTCACTATGAACACCTTCACTTTAACCTCCACTTTTTCTAATACATTGTAATCATAATTCGATTTCATTGTTGATGTTCAATAGAAAATTTCTCAATGACATTTATATGAAGATTTGAAAGTGAAATCCTATGAACTGCGATGACATTCATAATCGGATTCACATATAAATAATGAAGTTAATGAACTGTTTTGACATTGTTTATAATAAATCTGACATACAAATTGCGAAGTAAAAAGCTACAGTTCGGTACTTAACGCATAAGATGCATTTTTGTATAGAATTTGCGATCCGTAATATGCGGGTCAGTGGACACCCTTGTATGATTTTCTTTACAAAGAATACTACGATTCGCTAAATGCGTTGCATCCGATGCGTATGTCGACTTATGAACGGTTACCTTTAGGCCCGGTTCCTATAAATGACGGAACGTCATAGTATAATAGATGCGAATCGTTTTCATTAACTATCGGTTATAATCAAAAAATCGAAACTAAGTTTTGGTAGATTTATTTTTATAGAAACTGGGCGTTAGTGGTATTACGCTGGCGTAAGACCGACCTTACTTTTGATTAGAATATGTATCTCGAGCAATAACAAACTATGCATATTAAGCTATTATATTGATGAGTCATTCGATTGAGCATTAATTGTTGGACGACGTAAAAATATTGCGTATATAACTGGATCAATTGCGTTGTTTTTATACACAAACAGGATGTTTTGCTCCATTACTACTAGATTAAAAAGCTATGGGAGATAGATAGATTTAAAAGCTATCATACAAGTTTTCAGTTTGCCTCAATCACCTCCCCAAAGAATCTGTTCATTATTTATACTCGATCTTATGAATAAGTTTCGAGTTGAATGAACTTTGAAAACTAAAAGACTTTGACTCAATTTATAAGTGGCTACTAATTTTGACGATTTTAAAGAATATGTTAAAAAGTAAATACTTCAATGATAGTAAATCATAACAATAACAGCTCCTAAATATTTTACAAACAAAAATAAATCTCTTTCAGATTTCATCTTTTTAACAGGGAGATTATAAAAATCAAATAATATCAAACTTACAATTAATAAATATTATATCATTTCACATTCGGAAACTGACCTAAAAACTAAATATTTCAAAGAACTTGCTCAAAACGTGTTGAAACCTTAAACGCAACAAAATGCTTAACAAGCTTCAAAGAGTTAATACTATTCCCATACAATTATCACAATAAAACTCATTTATTAATGTACTTGATAAGAGATTTTCTCACAGTTGGTTTATTCATGCGTTTCCGAAAATGATAAATAATGAATCATTAGTATGATAAGATATATCCTTTGTAGCGCCTTTAATCATTGTTGTTATCTAAATTATTTGTAATATTACTATTTTTGGCGTATCACATTGTTGTACTCTGTGACTTTTCCAGAACGGACAGTATTTTTTTTAGTGTTATTAATATTTACCCTAATTTTAAGACCTAGAAATATTATTGAGATTTTTATCCTGAGGCCGAGCCTACGCTTAGCCCAGAAATATGTTTTTAGCAGGCGAGCGCAGCGTGCGGTTCACCTGAAATTAAGTGACTGACAGCAGCCCATGAACATCTAAAACATCAAAGTGTCGCAGATACCTTGCCGGCTTGAAGGAAGATGAGTAGGATAGGGTATTAAATAAAATCCGTTCACCGTACGTAGGCTGAAGATGATATGCAGCAGAATTATCCTCTATCGCCACATGAGTGACAAAAGGTTCAGTACTTTCGGAGCTTATTCCATTCAAACAAACAAAAAAAAAAATCAAATTTTTCCTTCTTATAATATTAGTATAGATTTCTGCATCTATGTTTTCTTTTAATTCATTTCGCTTTGACATAAAAAAACCAACTAAGAAAATGGAATGTAAAAAATTTAACAAAGCAATTCAAAATGTGTGACACTGTAACGGGTTATTATTAAATAAAATTTGACCTCGAATAACAGTAAGAGAACTGTTATATCTAGTTGTTCAAATGTCCCTGTGATATGCGAATGGCTAACATTGACTAAATATTTAAGTCAACAGATTCTTCATTGCGTTTGATGTTCTCACACCGATTATATGTTAGATACTAGCTGTGCCCCGCGGTTTCGCTCGCGTATATAGCCCGTTCCCGTAGGATTACCGGGGTTAAGTATCTTATGTCATTATCCTGGTACTAAGCTACCTCCCTACAAATTTTCTGTCGAATTGGACCAGTAGATCTCCACTTATAAGTGTTGTGAAAAACCCGTCTTTGTTTATGTTGTTAGCTATATTGCAGTTATTTTGACTCTAATAAATAACTACAGAATCGATATAACACGGCTTCGCTCCCGTAGCATAGTCTTTTAATGATGTAGGAATTTATTAAATCCGTCCAGTTTTCTGTGGCATTATTACAAATATACGTAATTATAAAAACACAAATGTTTTCTGTTTCTAATATAGAATGTACAAAATTATTTTTGGATAAACCAGAGTAACGGTCGTTTTCAATAATGTAGGTATCAAAGATATAAGATTATGGTTAGATTGATATCTCAGATTATATTACGTTAGATAGTCATAGCAAAGGCTACCATTAGATAAGATATTGAAATCAAAGTAAGTGCAAATCAATAGATTTGTCTGACTTTAGTAAGCAAAACAAGCGATAGATAGAATATTGAAAACGGCCATAAGACATTCGTTTATATTCGAAAAAGTAGT
>LQNK01000299.1:16914-49866 GCA_001586405.1 Phoebis sennae | reverse complement strand
TCGAAGTTGTATTACAGCAGTCGATACTAATTTTGATAATATAGACACATTTCTCCTTTCGTTGAATACGATAAGAACATTTTTAAAAGTATATTTTGGCAACTTCACAAAGCCTTTGAAAAGCATGAGATTACACTTAACGCTGCCCAAATTGATAAATTTCGTTTAATTTCGTCTGAATTTGCTTTTCATATCATACACATTAAAATACCAATGACACTTCTCATTAATTTTATACAAGTCACTCTTTTTAAATTTAATCCCTTCACAAGTAAATCAATTTCATTTAAATTCGGATTTAGCCGTCTGAATAAGTCTCGTGCCTGACTCATTATGGGATCGATTTGGGCGTTGAGTCAATGCTCGTCAGCTCGGCGCCTACATGGTATCTGTAAGATGTCCTTTTGAGGCGATACGCAATTGTGTATTGAATGTAGGAAGGAAATAAAATGTACGGTATTTTATGATTGCTTGACGAAACAATTCGAACTGTTGGACAACCTTGTAGCTGTTACTTTTGTCGAAATGAGTTAATGGCTTTGAGAGGTGATTGAATGTCATTCTAGGTGTATCTCTCTTGATTAGAGGTATAGCAGGCAATATATAATAATTAATCACATTTTATTTCAGTGCTTGGATAATTCTTAACTTAATGTACCGTTTGTTTTTAAGCTAGGTTCGAAGATCTTTTTCACAATTCTGAAAGAATTATAGATTCATGTAAATTTCATAGGAAAGCTTGTCGTTTGCTGAATTCGAATTTATGAATAATTTGTTTTGATTTACATATTAATTTGCCTATTTCGTACAATTTACTAAAACGGGGAAAAACCCAATTTTTAAAGCAAATATAGCAAAAAACAATTCGCCATGAACACAGTTAAGTTAAGTTGCTTATATAATTATAATTAAGGCAACTTAACTGAACTAAATACGTAAAATTGTAATATATACACCGGTGTATATACACCGTGTAGTTTTGTAATGCAACATGGAGGGAAATTACTCTTAATTTATTTATGGTAGATACGAAAAGTGCATTCAAATCCACCCTGTTTGAATTGATTAACAAATATAGATCATACTTAATACATATATTAAGTATGATCTATATTTATTAATCAATTAAATAAATGAGGCGTATTAGTAGCCAGATATCTTAAAAAACATATACGTAATTGAGACCAAAAAGGGTTTTAAGAGCTTTCACTGAAGGTCACTTCCAAAAGCTTTGACCTCTGTAGCAATATATCATAAGACTAATTTTAATATTTCATATAAACGTTATCTAAATCTATAGTACTATTTAAATGTGCAGTTTGATTAATATTTATTATATTGAGATTAAGCTGTTATTTTATGTGGCAGTTACGGTCGTAGGTTGAAGAATAAAAATAAATTATTTTGTAGTAGTTTAATCTTTGTATTTAGAATAGGTCGTGATAATTTAAGTTAGAGTAGAAGTTGGTATACTGGGTCAAGTTGATATACCTATGTAGTGTTAAAAAATAGCGGATATAAAGTAAGCGGAGAAGAAACTGGGGGAAAGATATTAGAATATTTTAGTTAGAAGATAAATAGTTGCAACTATATTATTCTTACTCTTACTTTCAGTAAGGAAATTGACTAACTAAGCTGTAACTTATTTAACTATGATAAAACATTGAAGAAAATTGAAAATGTTTATTAAAAGCAACTATTTTAAAGGCTATCAAAGGTAATCGATACTCTTATTATATCATAGGTACCCCGTGTACACAAGTTTCACATTGAGTCAACAAGACGTTAATGTGTGTATCCCCGCACCTTGTCTCCATGTGGCCATACTTGGAAGGTAGGGTGTATAGAAGGTGGACTTAGCGGAAATATTATGTTTATTTCATCGCTGTTTCGATTTTGTGTCAAGTGAAGGAGACAAGACCATTTAGCAAACAGTTTCAGTAGGATATACTTGCTTATGATTTTGGCAAAATTATTTAAAAACAATGTAAAAGAGTTTCAATTCTTTAAAAAAATATATAAAATGCATTTCCATCAAGAAATGACAATACAGTCTATCAAGTACAATAATTTTGAGTAATTTTTAGTACGTATTGTCCACAGTATGGAAGTAAATTATAGATTAAAAATTGCTTTTATGGAAATAAAACAAAATGTTTTACTAAGGTGGTGACACTCTATATGCTTTTCAGAACATGCAGAGGGCAGGCAAATATATTATTAAATTGATAAGTTATCCTAGCGCTATGTCTTGGATTATTTAGAGGTATAATTAGAGGACCATACCTCTTGATGATGATAATAATGGAGAGCCCTAATTGTAAAAATAAAACAAAGTACATTATTTTCCTATTAAGATTCCTTTTAAATTAATAATATTTTTTGAAAACGCTCCGCTTATCGCTCCCGCTCTGTAACATGCAATACACCTTAAGTTAATTATATTGCTATATGTAGTCAACGCGACTTTCTTACGATCACTAACACCATACAGCTATTTATCGCACCGTTCAATTACTTACTATTATATACTTCATAAATGTTGATGTAGTATAATTGTGTTTGAAATGAACGAAGCAGATGGGCAATACAAAGTATGTTTACTTATAAATTCTATCAATATTAACGTGTAAATTGCAATCTCACCAAATACGTAGAAAATGACCAAGGTCGATTCTTGTTTATCTCGAAAGTAATGCAATCTCTAGACAAAATTGTGCCAAGTCTTAGGTTCCTCCCTGAAATTTCTTTATTATTATATATTTTAATGTTATATGCCCTCATGGACACCCTTGCTCCTTAAAACTCTGCCATAAAATCATCATACTGGTATTCTAACACCCATATTCTAATACGTTCCTAATAATAGCATTCCTCGACTTCACTCAAGCTGTCAACGAAAATTTACATTCTGAGTCGGAACTCTACTAACTCACGTCCACTCACGTTATGAAAATTTCGGAGAAGAAAATTAGCACCCCCATTCGTTCGATCCATTTATTAAAATATTATATTTTTATGTTATAAATTTTCGATTGAAATTCGTCATACGTCATTTTTGACGTAACCTGAGTGGAAGTAAAATTAAGGTAACTTCTTAGAATACGGGTGTAAGAATCTTTACCATGACAAAAACTGGAACCGATGTTCTAAATCCAAGATTACACGCTTCATTTAAATATCTGGGTCAGTTCAAATTATAAGCCCATTTAATTTGTGTAGATTCTCGTATTTTATGGATTCAAGACATTGTGCTACTTATTAACGTCGAAATGATAGGCTATAGATTTAATATTAAGTTATTACGTTCCGTTATGGTACGAGTTTATTATTGTAGTTAGCTCGTTGGTACTCAAATAGGTCGTAAACTTTATAACAGCGAATGAGATAATATTGTAGTGTTCAAATTTAAAGAAAAAATAGCCGTCACTACGGCACATCATAATTTTCAAAGATCTTTTTATCAAATAAAAGAGCTCATCTGGTGATAGATTATCTCTTACGGACAACCGGAGGACCAAGAGTTTCATATATGTGTCTTACTGAAATGAGAACAGAAAAGAATATATATTCAACATTTAGTCACAAAAAAACATACATTACGGCATAATGATAGAAAACATAAGACAAATACAAAACAGAAACAGAAAATGAAATAAAAAAGAACTAAAAAGAAACATTAAAAACTTGTTGTCATGTATTGTGAAATGTCTCTGGCACGCAAAAACTACTGAACTAAGGGATTTGTAAGAAAGTTTACCGCGTATGGCTTTTAAACATAAGAATCACATAGTTGCAGGTTACCTCGGAAAACTGAACGGATAAAAAAAAATCATGTACAGATAGGCTATTGGTTATTAGGCGACATTATACTCTTTGTTGATCCAGAGTCACCATATTTAAAGCGAACGAAGCGGCGGACAGAAGCTAGTACTAAATTAAATATAAAATATTATAGGTATTAAATGTTGCCGTCAATCAGTCTTATTACATATAATTACTTTTGCTCTTTCACAAATTAAACATTGCACTTAAAATTAACATTTACAATTGTTCTAACAAAGACAAAGATATAGCGGCTGCAACAAATTAAGCCATTCTAAATATCACTAGCAATGCAGCATGCATTCCAGTCGTATAGCATTGCAAGTATTATATCTTGACCTCAGTGCCCTTACTATGTTAAGCTTACAGTAAAGTAAGACCCAGTTCCTATCAACAACAGAACGTAATAGTTTAACAGATACGAATTGATTCAATTGCGGTTATAATCAACCAATTGGAACAAAGTTTCGGTAAAAATGCTGGCGCCCATTTTATGATAGATACGCTTAAGACTTACGCCTAGTATTGGATATTGTACTGTCCATAAAAAAGGGATTCGTTTCATTTGCATAGGAACTGGACATTAGTAACCCTGCGACTAAAGAGATCTAAGTGTCTCATTACTTACATCAGCGCCTCTACTTTGCAAACCTTAATTATTCCATACGATAATGTAATGTCTCAAGGAAAAAAGTTTTGGGAAGCACTCAGATCAGTGCAGCCTGAAAGAATTATGATTTTTCTATACTATTGTGTTACAAACTCATTAATGGGATAAATGTCACTTTACTTAATAGTATTTTTATTTTTTTAATCCGCGATGCAAAGAGAGTGATTGAGCTGATGAAAGTGATTGCTATGAATTTTTGTGTATTATACGTGATTTTTCTTAGCACGTTTGATGAAATTGGTTTAACCGTTTAAAACTTTTGGTGGATGAGAGTGAGGAAGAATAACCGAATGTCTGAAAAATACTATAGATTTTAACGCATTGTAGTATAAGTTTCAGCAATACCTTCACATTACGTCGTGTTCGAGGTGAGAAAAATCATATCTTTCTCACAATAGTTGTGTATGCGAAATCATAGTAAGGGAACTGTATAAGTACGTTTTTACGTTCAAGCTTCTTTGAACTTTCCATATCTGATCTTCGTTTTAGTGACCTATTAACATTATAATTAATTGCTTTTGGTGGTTATGGCGACTTACTTTCAATATACTTCTTGTTTTAACGTTATGTGGTTCAATAAGTTTTTATGAGTAATTGGTACTTAAATGGTTTTTGGGTTAATTTCTGTAACACATTTTGTGAAATAAATAATTGTTCTAAACTTTGAATAATTATAGTAATAAATATCAAAGCTTCGCCAATATAACATGAAAACTAAATTCATTGGTATTTCGAACAAAACATTATACCCCGAGAGCTAGGACCATTTTTGGTGATTCGTTTGGGGTAAGCTGAAAACTTGTATGATGCCTCTCCTATTTATACCCTGGCATGGAACTGCAGACATGGCTGGTGAGTAGCGGGGCTTTTTAGACCTGGCAGGTAAAAAGTCCCACAATAAGGCCTGTCTTAAGACAAATATTCATCTATTTGATCCTCTCTTTCTTCGTAACTCGACATTTTCATTTTTCAAGACTATTTGTTGATGAAATTTAATCAAGATCGGATAAAAAATACTCAAGTTATCGTCGGACAAAGATTTTCATACTTATAAGCAAACATATAATCGCCCGGCCATCTCAACTATGAGACATAGCTTCGCTCGGTCATTATGATTTATCCTCACGTTTCGGATGCTTTATAGCGAGTAATAGTAAGTCGATAATTTTCATCGACAAGGAGAACCTTGTTGAAAATTCACCCACAATTTTTTTGTATCCTAAAAACCCTAGAAATTTCAGTTCAACATATGTCACAAAGATCAAGCTATAAAATATAGCAGTACGCAGTATAATTAATTATTTTCTTACCAACTAAATTATAATCACAATGAATTAATCTGCAAACATTAGCAAACAAAGCCAGAATAGGAAATTAGTTACAAGTCGTGAAAGTGCAGCTTTTTAACATCGGCTCTGACACGACAACAAAGCGAACCGCGGACAATCGTGAACACCTGGCGTAGACCTAAGGAGGTATAGACGAGCCATCCTATTTAAATAGTAAGAAAATATTGCGAAACACACTTTATAAGGTTGAAGGGCACGAACTATATAGGATCTTGTAGCAACATAGACATTTTTAACTAGAAATACTTTTGAATCAAAAATAATTGGAAAATTGCATGAAAAATATGCTACTGAATAACCATTTGATAAACTTAAGGTTACAACGCTAGCGTCATTATTGTCGTAAATACAAATGTCACATACAAAAATGGGCAATAATAATTATGACTAAGTAATCAATATAAGTCATATGATAACTAATAATTGCATTCTGAATCATAAAATTTCAAATGGTTTTAAATTCTATTATACATATTTGCAGTTTCATTGTCAGTGTATAGAAATATGATCAAATACGTTATATTATTAAAATACCTTAAATATAGCTATGTGTAATGGAATAATATAAAATAAAAATATTATATAACAATATTGTTAACACATCTGTATTTTGTAAATGTCTGCTTATGTAATTCCTTGTCCCTAAAAGATATAGACTAGATATGTCAAATTATAATAAAAAAATTGAATTCATAAATAACGTAAGTCTGTCTAAACATTACAAGCTCTATGGCCGCAGTGAGTAGGATGCGCAAGCGCATCGCTTTGTGCAACAGCGAACAGATGACGTCCGTAATTAACTAACAACCGCGCTCACACTTGACTTTTACTTTCTGCAATAGGCACTAGTGATGTCTAGACGATTCTAGGCACATATTATTAATTTTATATTTGAAGTGAAATCGAGGCGGGTCACTAGTGCTACAGGTATTAGTGGCTCGCCTCGAGCTAGACCTCGTCTTCTAATGCATACATCAAGAACTTTCCACCCCTTCCCCCCTATCTTTGTAACCCCGACAATTATATAATATTTATAACATTCTTGATCAGATAGAGTTAGATTCAGAATAAAAGTATTGATCAAAATATTACTTTTGTTACCATTTTATAACAGCAGTGTAGACACCATTGAAAATAAGGTAATTTAGGTATTTTTACTTGTTATTTTATTTTATATATGAATATAACAATAAATCTAAAAAAATATATTATTTGTATCAAAAATATTTACAAATGAAAAATCTTATGACAGTATTTATTATTTACTGGATAATTACAAAAAAAATACTAATATCTTATTTCTTTCTAGAAAATATTTCGAAACAATGAAATCGTTGAAACATCGACAAATCACTTCACTACATTCCCAAGTTATCTCAATTCTATCTCAAGCATTATTTAATCTAGACTAAGAATTATATACCGGAAAACTGCGCCATTATGAAACTTAATTACTATCTAAAATCTCATTATGTATGCAATTTCAATTATACATCACTCATTTGCATACATAGATCTCATTAAATCAATTAAATATTCATCATTAAATATACTTAATCAATTTTATATTCTTTTCTTCACTAGTGTTATAAAATTGTTGTATTTTTTGTTTCAATACGCTCATCTTTGAAAATAGTTAAGTGAAGCATGCGGTTCACCTGATGTTAAATAACTGACCGCAGCCCATGAACATCTACAATACCAAAGTGTCGTAGATGCCCTGCCGGTTTGAAGGAAGGGTAAGGGATAGGGAAAGGATTAATTGGGAGAGGAGTAAAACAGGACGAGAGAGGTATTGGATGAGAACGAAATAGTGCAATTCTTCTTACGTCGATCTCTACTGATGCGAGAGAGATCTGATTTTGACATGCCGTTTCATGAGGCTAAATATAAATAAATGTTCATTTATCACGAAATTTATTATTCAGTACGAAAATAAATGAAATACTTAAAAATCCTACGCTATCCTTGAGGATAGGGTCAAAATTATTTGCTGGCACGTCTCTACGTTCGTCTCACGTCGTCATATAAACTATATAATATTACGCTACAAATTCGGTTATACAGCTAATTTCTCACAATTTTTAATGAATTTATTCATGAATTCATCATTTTCAAGTTTAATTTTATTGAGACGGCACTTTGTTATATTTTGTTCAACTTTCTTTTGATTTTGGACAATAATAATTCCAAAATTAAATATAGCCTTAATTATTTCGTAATAATACTTTAATAAGTTTTATAACTGTAAGTGAAAGGAAAATCTTCCTTCAATAAGAAAAGATAATAAATTTAAATAAGATATAAATAGCCAAACGCAGCCTACGCATAAAAATAGTTAATTGGCGTTTTAATTTATGATAACATTTGTGATAAAATTTTATTTCGTTGGGCGAACCGTACGAAGGCATTTGTGTGACTTTCTATAGAAATAATATGTTATGTGAACGTTTAGCCTCAAACGCCGAAAAGTTAAATTTATAGATCGTTAAAATAGGTGTATTGCAACGTTTTTCATACAGTAAGCTTCAATTGCGAATTTACTCGAAAAACGGCAAATTAATGTACTGTTTGATTACAAAAACGATGAAAGTTACACAATATTTTCGTAATAATTCTTGTTGAACGTATAACTTCATAATGCATGCTTAGTTTTGCTCTAATTATTTCGGATTATTCTATACATACACGGTAATTTAATATACATAATCGCGCAGTTGAACACAGAGTTTATAATTTATCGCTTTTACAATGTAAATATGAATTCGTTTCTATTCAATCTATGGATTTTACAAGCGCACAAAAAGTTTTATCTGCATCATTAACTACATACAATTGCGACATAAGAAAGATAATTTTTGCTTAAAGTTTTTGTATAGTAACAATAATATTATAAGGCGACAAAGTTTGTGTAAACTTACCTACTTTTTGAAATTCGCCGGATGGCTTTAAAAAATATTTCCATTTATTGTAGACAGGTTTGCACAAGAATATTTTTTCGGGAGCTAGAACCATTTTCTGGGAAGGTGTTTGAGGCAAGCTGAAAACTTGTCTGATACAGAATTTAAAAAATTGCACGTTGACCCATGTATTAAAAAAATTAAAATGAAATTTCCGAGGCATTATAATATTACGCGGTTCATTTCGCATAGCTACTTTTGTATATTATAATAAGTTCGTACTTCCACAACCGTATACAATTTAAATAGAAAAAATTAATTGCGCTAGTTAGAATAGTCATATGATATATTTATTCAATTTTTCTTTTTAGGAAGTATCATCATAACTGTCATAGAGTGACATTGCACATTAAAATAATTTACGTGTCAAATTTTATTAACACAGGACAAAGAGACAATCGAAAACGCAAATATTAGTTTAATAATATCATAAACTATATAAAAAACGATAATTTTATTCAAACAAACCCGTTTAAAAGCTGTAAAATAGCCAACAAAGGGTACAAAGGTATCCGTCTCATTACGAACATCCTCGTCTATAATTATAGTTCCGAAAACTCTATGCAAATCATAGGATATTTCCCACGATAGGGTATCTTTTGTCAGTCGTGTCCTTGTGATGATCCTTACGCTGTTTACTCAATAAGTTTTATCCTTGTGTATTCAGGGGTGTTGTGGACAAGGATGAAGAATGCCTTTTCTATAATTGATCGTGTTACGTTCGCCCTTTGCTCTTTTTACCGTTATTTCATTCGAGAGGCAATTTGTTTGACACTTTTTTTGGGAAATGTATAGAAATTTTGGCAGTTGCGTGATTTATTTTGTGATAAGTTGTGCCTAAAGATTATAGTCGATTTTAAATGGACTTTACGTAAGACGCGAAATGCATTTTTTATTTTGAATTACCAAGATTATTGTAGTAATTTTGAATTTTAAATAAGTGAGAGTTGTTTATCATTAGTGCAATGTACAGGGAAATTATATTATTATGACAGAGGCATGGTGGTAATACAGAAAAATATATAACATTCATGGAGCTATAGGTTCGAGGTCTTTTAACTACTACTTTCTGCTCTATAGTAAAATTGTATTTGCCCTTTTCTGTGTGTCGATACTTTTTAACATCATACTCATGTAGTTGTCTTTAGGAAAGTAATATTGAAAATACCATGGGACCATGTTTTGATACAAGTTGGCATTATTGTCAATTTATAAATATTCATGTTATAATTACAATAACATAAATTGATGTTGAAAAAGATAAACTATATCTCATATTTCAGAAATTCGACGGTTCGATCCGTCAAAGTGAATTTGAGACTGCATTCTGATCTGAATCGATTCATCTTAAAGACGGCATTATGAGACGTAACCCGGCGTAACCCTCCCGCATTAGGGGATAATGCCATTCGGGCAGAATATGGTGTATTACATACTCGACTGTCGTTAAACTGAGTTCATGAACTATATTAATATTATTATAAAGTTAAAATTGTATACTACACAGTTAATATTTATATGCACACAAACACAGCTTGCCTGTTAATTATATAAAGTAACAAAAATAATATTTGTGACCCTTTGCGTAGATTTTATGACCCATACGTATACTTTTATATAAAGACAAACACATTTTTATACTTTCAATTCCACTATATTAACACTTTTAATATAACATATTTTTAATTAAAGTTATCACAAAGTTTAAACATTAAACGTGAATATTTCGTAATGAATTTTGATATACCATGACATAAAATTAAATTAACGTGGTAAAATAATATAGAATGGTATTCAATCATCTAAATAATATATTTTACAGGTCGATTACGTACTACACCACCAAGTATTGTACTGTATACAAATGTGCTATTGTATATGTAGCATGCCCGCCTCAGCCGTCAAAGAGAGATCACCGTGAAATCCCAATTTGGACCCACCGCATCGATATCCTAATGGCATCTATTTTTACCCCATCAAAATCGAGGATATGTTAAGGAAAAGAGGATTAGGAGTAACGTCCTCAGTCCTGTCAGTCAGAAGCTTAAAGTGAAAAAAGACGCGTGAGAAATATGAAATGCTAACATATTGTTTGCATTGAATCATTTATTATTTTTAACAAAATTTCATAAGAAAATGCATGTATTAATAGATATTTTCAATTGTATTTAGTGTAAGTTGTTTTAGCCTAAATACACCGTTTATTTTTATTATGGGGATAGGGCCTCGCCTTGCGGCGGTAAGATGAAAATTCTCCGGCGAGGCCTCATTATTTTTATTAAATGCAAGTAGTTGCTTGAGATTTTTATTGGTATGAATTGCCTTAAAACAGATGCTATACGAACTTATCTCAATATGATCTTGAAGATACGAAAATTCTTTAAGTTAGCCTAATTAAATAAATAAATATTCCTGGACATTTAACACAACGCCATATAATCCCAAACCAAGCACAGCTTGTACTATACAAACTAGATAACTGATAGACATACTTAGACATACTTTTTTTGTAAATACATACATACTATAGATAAATTAACATCCAGGCAGTAGAAAATTATACTGTCTATTACATCATAATTTTCTACTCGTGGAGATTGAACCCACGCCCTCCTGCGCAATAGACCATTGCTGTATCCACTGCGCCTACGGGTCATCGATCAAGATTAAATATATACCAAGTTTCATCACAATCGTTTCAGTAGTTTTCGGGTAAAACAGTCAAAAACACACATACATCACGAACATTCGCGTTTATAATAATAATAGGATAAATTAATTTACGTAAGCACATTAACCAATCGGTTTCACTTTCCATACAAACCTCATTATTTCTGTTTATACAGTTATCGAAAACCGCGTTATTTCCTGCACGGAGTTTTTGCTGTAATTTGCATCAATACCGCATTGTTAGGAAGCACGTACATTTTACATAATTTTTATTATTGTTGGTTTTCATTCACAAAAAATATAATCCTGCTAATATACTCAATTATTATTGACTGAATTTAACCGGATTTTGTGAATTACAGTATCTTTTTGTATTGTACTTGCGTTTTCAGCACTTTGAATATATAAATAAAAATAAATTGATGTTCGTTAGTCTCTCTAAAGCTCGAGAATGGCTGAACCGATTTGACTTATTTTAGTGTTGAAATATTCGTGGAAGTCCAGGGAAGGTTTAAACGGTGAAAAAATATGAAGACATTTTCTACGCCTAAAGGTTGCCTGGTAGAGATTGCCTAGAACGATAAGGCCACCCACTACGAGATTCTTAATAAAAGCCTTTCTATAACCTTTGTTGTTTGTACAATAAAGAGTTTCTATTCAAGTCATAAGATAGGCGGCATAATTAAGATTTTTTTTCATATTTTGTAACCACACAAGGCTTAACGTGAAATTAAAAATCGCTCGAATAGAACGACGCGAAGTTGTAATATTTCAATTTAGTTACAAAACAAGTTAAAAATTAATTAATACTATCTTTACATATATATTTCATTATTTCAACGAGACCTTAAAATAATGAAATATGATGCGTCAAAATGAATTATATTTAATAGAGTGTGAAATTATTTATTGCTATGTAAGTTATAAATATACTAAATCGGTGTTATTGTCTTTTATCATCGTTAAACGAACTCTTGTAATTTATTTGAAACACGGACGTAATAAAACAATTAAGCGCATGATTTATATCAATTTTATTTAATTAAAGGAAAACATAATAACTTAAAATACGCTAAAAGAGCATTTGGCACTTGGTTATATCAATTTAAATAATAAGAGAGTAAAAAATTAAATGGTTTGCGATGTATTAAGAAAGCTGTGTTATTGAATAGATGTAGGAATATCCATGAGGGTCTTCTTTACTTCTCTAAAGCACCATCTACACATCAACAGACACGTCGACGTCATCTGCAGATGTCGTCCACCGACGCGAAGACGGGGTAATCCTTCCACCATCCATCGAAAGATGACGTCCATGTTTGCCGATGTGTGGGGGGAGCTTAAGAAATAAAAGCAGTTAGTAAAAAAATATCTACATTTTATGTGAAACTACAAACTATATAAACTATATTACCAGTTCGTTCTGTCAAATATCTTGGGTTAACCTTACGAACTGATGTAAAAAAATGTTAGCTTACGTAATGTTCTAAAAGCAACTGAAGGCCGAATTGCAAAAATAAATAAAAAAATACTTAAGGCTCATTTTATATATTTTTTATATAATATGTAATGTTGTTTTTATTACTGATGAAATTATCTGTAAAGAACATTAGAAATAAAGTAAAACAGGGTTGGTTTACATTCCTATCTACCCACCTCTCCAACGGAAATAACTTCATCAATGCATCATAAATGAGACCATCATATCTAGTTGAAAACGTGAAAGCTACGCGTTTCCCGCGCAAATCATAGCAATTAATCGAAATTTAATTGCACAGATTAATAATACTGAACAATTTACACAGTATTTATAATCTGTATATCCCACGTAGGTTGAGGAAGTGATATCTTTTGTTTTTTCCGCTGTAAAAATCGAATGGAATATTTGAAAATTATTTTTATATTAATTTGAGTAATTGTTTTAATATATTCAGTTCTAATTTCATATAGTGGTAAAGTTAATATTTATAATAAAATTATTGGATTTTGGATCTGTTGCATCAAATATAAAGAAAAAGTAAGTTTGCGTTGTTACAAAATGTAACTTATATTTCGTAATAAAACGTATCATAAATTCACGAAAACTATAGACACTACAATTTTTCAATAGTAAACCAGTTCCATTATGCTTATATGATATTATAATTCTGTCCAGTATATATCCAGTCGATATGTAAATGTCGTTAAGAAATGCGGCCACCAGGGATTCGGTGAAATTTCATTGACGATGTGACTGGGGGGCAAAGTGACCGCAAGGAGGAAAGCGATAGCGCCCATCCGTAACAGTTAACCAGGGATTCCCTGGAGGCAACGCCGGATGGCACATTCATTTTCTTGAGTCTTCAAACGCATTTTATAGGAACTTAATTAGCGGATGTGACTAATATAAATTGCCTTATTAGTCAACTAGAGATGTTTGAAATGAATACGTTATAAGTGAGAGGAGGAAAAATTACTAAAGAATAAACGTTACATTTTTTTCTTAACAAATTGCCGGAATTGATGGTATTGATACTCTTTCGAAAGGCATTTAAAGCCATCAGTCCTATCTTTCTGTCGTTTTGATTCCGATCTCGTTAGATTTCGGCATAAAACTATGAAAGCTTAAATAAATGCTTGCGCTTGCGCATGGCTACTCTCATTGAAAATAGCTTTCGCAGCCAGAAAAATTAACTGTATTTTTTAAATTAATAATATTTTCTACTTATTCAGAGCCTTTTATCTAAGATCATATAAAAATCTGAGACAGCAAAGAGTAAATTTGTAAAAGTGAATAACATCGTCAGCTGCATCGGTTAACAGCTGCTTACAAAGCGAATGATTACAAAGAATAACCGTTTTTGGTGACGTATAGTTATTTCTGTCACCTTAATGATGTAGCCGGCGGGGGCTTGCGACAACAAGCCATTTATTTCATACCGAGTTATTGAAATCGGTTGCCAATTAGAAGATCTTTATGTGGGGAGCCTTTTCTTAAATTATTGAGGTAATTTTTATAATACGTTTTGTAGGGCCTTGTTACATAAATGATTAATGATAAACGAAAATCAAACTTTTCTTGTGATCTAGTGTCACTATCATATTATAATCAATTGTTAATATGTAAGTTACAATTAAATTATATTGTGGTGAGATTTCTCATGGAACGAGGGAAGAACATATATGGCTTATATTATTTAATTCTTGCTTATTTTTATTTTTTTTTATGAAATTGAGTGTAATATTTGTCATCTCAATGATGTAGTAGCGAGGTCTTGCGACAACAAACCATTCATCTATACGAATGTTATTGAAATTGGTTGCCAATTAGAAGGTCGTGTTTAGCGGGAGTTATAATAATATGTGTAATAAATTATTTATCATAAATTATTGAAGGCGTACATTTTTGTGCTTATTAACTCCTACTACGGTATATTAACACACAATTTACAAATAAACTAAATTGTAATAAATTTCCCGATATAGGGTTTCGATGTAGATTATTATTTCTATTGCGTGGAGTGGAATTTATATTTTTGTCAGCTTCACGCTGTGGTAACGATGGCTTGCAATAAGCTATTTATTTAGTATACCATTGATAGCGCTTGCGAATCAAAGGGTCATTATGTGGGGGAGCCTTTTATCCTTATTCTTAAGTTATTGCAGTCATTATTATTAGAATATCGTTTTGTGGCACGGGGCGCAGTTAGATAAATGATTTATCGTACATCAAAATACTGATAACTGAATAGGTTCATGTATTGCATACACTGAATTATTGTATAATTTTTTCCAGGAAATGAATGTTCAACGAAACGAAAGGTTTATAAAACCTCTTCTATTTTTCTGATCTATAGATTTTTGGATGTTTTAGTTTCTATTACTTTATAGTTTATCATTGATATTTTTAATAAAATATATATCGATTAAGTCAAGAGGTTTATTCTTCTGAGTTTATAATATGACCACATTTATTAAAAAATGTGTAATTTTATATTCCATTTTACATATAAAAATTAGTATGTACAATAATACAGTACATGTTCTCAACGTATAAAGAAAGCATGCAGATATACAACGGTTATTTGAATATAAAAAATTTCCTACTTTTGATAATATCAAACAATGGTTGCACACAGATCGGATCTCGGCGGTATTGTTGGAATCAAATGTTTTGGACACAATACAATTGTGTAAGTGCATCGATGCTATCGGCCCACGGAGAATGGAACGAAATTTTCAAGTGTTTTATAATTTACTATAAAAGAACTCAATTGTGAATAGTATTTTATTCGTTGTGTTTAAGTAGTATACACGAATTTAATTACGTATTACGTATATTCGGGGTATTTTATCGCCTAAGTGCATACGAATTCCATCAAAAGTTCAGTATTTGTAACATAATTGGCAGACAAACACCGAAACATCTGGATATCAAAACTGTCAGCTTTACAATATCAGTAGGTAACTAGTATAATCTGTGATTTAGTTTGTTTTTTATATTATATGATGCTTTGGATATGATACAATTTTAACCTTTAAAAAGTATTTTATTTAAAATGGAAAGTACTCGCGTTAAAACAAACACAAGATTATACTATACGATACTATTGTGTAATATTAGTGCATCGATGCTATCAAGCCACGGAGATTGGAATTAAATTTTTAAAAGTTTTATATTTTCCAATAAAAAATCTCGGTTTTGAATAGCTTTTTAAATATATATTTAAATGCACATATTTTGTAATAAGATTTTTTTATGTAAATTGCACAAAATTATGACCGTGAAGGTGATTCATTACTTTCCGAATAATGGTCCTTCAGTTGATGACAAAATGTGTGTAAAAAATGCTAAGTTATGTGGTGTAATTATGAACACATATGTTTCGGAATCATCATGTTTAAGGAAATACCATTTTAATTATTCTTAAGCAACGAATTGAATTCAAACTCTATAACTTACTAGCTTCTCGCGCCTTTGATGGCGTAAATTTTGGGGTCCATAGACCAATAAAAATTATCCTATCACCTAATCCAGCTATGTACGAAATTTCATCAAAATCTATCCAGTAGTTTCGGCCTGATTGATACACAGACATCCAAACTGTCACATTTATGATATAAGTAGGATGTCACTACCAAGATAGTTCAAGCACTGCAGGATTTTTTACTACGTACTTAATTTGTGTGAATAGAACCGTTTCGTACGTACATACATTTTTATACACCGTTGAAAGATATAAATATTTACGTATACTCGCCAGTCATCACAAACAATTTTTTCATAACGGAAAAAATAGCGCAAATCCAATTACAGTTTTTTAGAAAAGTATAATTATTCAATCTACATAATTCAACGAAATTACTCTTAATTCTGTCTCAGAATCGTTTAAAACGTAACGCATTCGTATAATTTCGTCATGTTCCGACATTGTCAGCACACAAAACACAAAGAGGTTTCCAAACAATTGATCTTAAACACGCTATATGGTGCGGACACATCTGTGAACACGTATGTTTTAAAGATTTTTTTTATCTATATTTTTAAAGGAGTTTTTATCCTCTTGGATACGTCAACCCCATCGTAACTTAAAATAATATAATACTAATCTAATAATTATTAACACCTTACAGAAAAGAAGATTTAAGTGGATTGATTGGTGGTGGATTGATTTATTGATTGTTTATTTATAGGACAAGAAATCAAAGAATGAAGAAAATGTTGGCGATTCAGCATTATTTCGGGTTTTGATACGAAATCTAATATGTTTCTTTTTTATGGCATAATTAGCCATACTACATAAATTAAGAAATTGTTTTGTCCTAAAACTATTAAACTCTCTATATAAATACAAATTTATTTATTGTCATAAAATACTTGGTACACGATTAAATGAATCCATAGACTCCCGAACTAGTTAAAAAAGCTATGCTTTCGAAATCCTTAACTGTTAAACAAATGCGAAGTCATATATTTTTTTGAAACAAATTTGTAATGTAACGTACTATCAATCGTATATCATCGGTATATAATCTGAACCTCAATTATTTTGATGACTTTATTAATTTTTCTTCATATCATTATTTAAATATAGGTTTATGAAAATGTATTTTACGATATAGAATACAAGTTTTCTACATATTCAGTCAATTATTACCCATATACAACTCAATTCTTTTGTTGAAAAAAAGCCGACGTATTATTTAATATTGTACTAGGCTTTTATTTTTGATGGAATATTATTCACTCGAAGATGTGTCCACAGCATTACGGTGTATCATTCTAACAATGTTTCGTAAATGCATTTGAGTATACTTACTGCTTTGGAAATAAACTATTTTGTAACCGCAGTCATATTAAAATGTACGTGACTGTGGAGGAAAATTATTTAAAACGGTCTAAATAATCACTGTTATGCAAATCTTTCGTTAATTATTTATAACTGCTTAACAAAATCTTAAAAGTGATTTTTTACCCTTTCAGTTAGGCATATTTTTATTTTTCTTTATTTGGGTAAGCATCAGATTTACAATTGCATAACCAACAATATTGTCGACATATTAACACTACATTTTAAATGGGTTAAAGATCTTTAGATAGATTAAAACAATAATACTCCTTTCTGTGTATACTATCCTTCTTATATTATAAATGGAATGTTTGCATGTCTATTTCGTTGTAACTCATTCTGATCTATCCTGTCTCTTCTTTGTCTCTCTTAATCCTATCGTAAAACATAAACCGCTGAATTGAAACACAGCAAGTTTAAAAAAAACTAGGACTTTTAATAAAATAATACCTCGATCAGAAACACCACAATAATGTACTACATCACATATGAACAAGTACTACCAAAGGAAAGTACTTATACAGTACTTAAGGGTCACCAGGGTATGGCGTTTCTCACGTCTTATAATTACTCTACGGGTGGTCTGAAGCACGATTAGGCATTGTTACTTTAACGGATTTTGCCTAGTTATGCGTTAATAAGTTGAAAATGAGAGCTTTTTTATGGTGAACTGTCGATTCAAATTTTTAGTGATTTTTAGCCCTTGATTAGTTCTAGAGCTATGGGTATTTGGTCTTTTAGTATTAATATTATTGTAACTTACAAAATATGTGGTATTTATATGTATCCTTTTTATTTTATCCGTATACAGGCTAATATTTCGTTATTAATTTATTAAATTTTGAATCAAAATATATCTAGAAAATGAGTAATAATAAAATCGAATGTCTTGATGAATTATATAGTAAACTATATAATAAATTGAATTGACGAACTTGATTCATACCAAAAGCATTTGACTACTGTCGCCCAAAATAGGAAAGATTGGAAGAGAGGAAAAGAGTCTTTTGTTCAGCTGTTCACTCTGGCTCAAAATAAATAATAATTATATAATACAGTTTTTATAACGCTAATGGTGTACTAACGTTTCGGGTCTCGGCACACCCATTCCCATTCAAACAATGAAAACCCTTCTATCTTTCGATGCATCAATGTTCTAAATCAGCATATTACTAAACACCTAGATGATACACCAGCCAGTTCGTTACATAAAAATCAATAAATGCATCATGTGACAGCCAAACTTCACAAGCCATCGATCAAACAATGAACTTACGTAACTATTATCTAACGTATCCGCGCAAAAACTGTCCTTATTTTTAAGTTCATAGAAGTGTTTTTTCCGTGCATGTGTTATGTGCAATAAAGGAACACTTTAGACGAGTGGGTGACAGAGGAAAGGTCACGTCACATAACACTTTCACACGATATTAATATGCATCGTTAGTGTGTCATGTTTGTGTTGCACTAATATAGGTTCGGTATGAAGAGCCATAATTTTTACATTAATAACCGATTATAGAGTTTGTTGTATCAATAAAATATGAATGAATATATGAATAAATACTTTATTTATTTTAGCTTTAAACTTTCGTTCGAAATTGATAAGGGAAAAGATACAGTACAAAATAGGCGGCTTTATCGTTAAAGAGCGATCTCTTCCAGGTAACGGTAAAGGAATAAAATATATGTTATATGTGAGAGTAGACACTTAGATTTTACAAAAAAAAACAATCAATTAATTTCTTTGAATTCAATATTTACTGACTACGAGACATTAACATCTATAAAACAAAGTCGACAATTGAATCCTATTGATTTACCATCAAAGCTTTATCGCTACATCTATTTGTTAAACAATTAATTTTTTGCCTACCTAGTAATAACAACAAAGGCTTCGTGATCCGTCTAAAGCTAATTATTTTATAATATTCCAAAAACAATAGTTAAAGGATACGCATAGGTCAGAGTTCTATGTCCAGTGTATCACGAAATCATAAGGTTATATCAATCTTGGCCAATTTAAAGAAACAAACGTATTCTAGGTAGATGCAGTCACGAATTGTATAGTGTTGTATTAAATGAATAATTGTGGCCTTGGTTGAAGCAAAGGGCTTAATATATGAGAATATTTTGTGTGCAAGAATTTTGTGATCCTTAATTTGTGTACATGGCTTACTGGGTAAAGGTGGAATTGTATAAAGCAGGGGTTCTCTAACTTTTTCAATCCGTGACGCATTTACGAATCTACACTCGTCGTGAATTGAAAAAGTATATATACCTACGTATATGCTAAGTCGCCCTAGTGTCAGCTGAATTCTAGGTTCAAATACGATTAGGGGGACAAACATCAAGGGGGGTAGGGGAAGCAATGAAGTCTTTGCGACGCCCCTCTATACCTCCCGCGAAGCACAGTTTGGGAACCCCTGGTCTAAGGTATTAAGTAGGTATCTAACTGCGTCACCCTCATTAATAAATAATCTAAAGACTCAGTATGTATTACATCCATTTCATACTCTATTTTTCGTCATCAAACTTTGTTCAACGCCCTTACTTCTTAAAACGCATTTTTTGAGACTGGCGAATTTCATTGATGCCGGTGCTTACTAACACCCGTATTCACAAACGATACTATGAGTTTTCACAACGCACAGGGACCCAAAAACCTATCCAGAAACGATACTTGTGTGGCGGTTTGTCACTCGGTATTTAAATTCAGTCTTATTGTTTTTGAAATGCATTCAGAAATGTCTTACTAATTCTATGCTGAGACTGGCTGGTTATAAAGTTCAATGAAGGCATATTAAAAGTATTTAATTTAAGTCATCACGTATTTTATTAATATGGAAAGCAAACGCAATAAAGCATTCTCGTTAAAGTTATCGGCTTCTTCTGCCCTCTTGGTAATAAAGACAGTATTATTATTTAGTCTTGGAAACAATGTAGAACAGATTATCTTAGACTAAGCGTAGTAATTATAGTGTTGGTAATCCTTTCTTTCATAATAAATTAGAGGACATCCTCAGTACACGAAAGAGTTAAATTAACAAAATAACGTATGAATGTCGACAATAATCGTTTGGAAGAAACAGAAATTGTTGAGGAAGATTAGGTTTTATTCAAAAGTTGAAACATCTGAACATCTAGAATTATTAACTCTATTGTCTTATATCGCGAGTAAAAAATAAAACGGTTGGTCTATGCTACTCCATTATACTGATTGATCAATTTTAAATTCTGTGACCGTAGACTATAGATGAGTGTCGCATAATAAACAAGCGTCTTATTTTGCACGACACATTACATAATATATTATAAAAAAACATGGAATTCAACCTTGAATCTTGTTATAAAATTTATGCATGGCGCGCTTTTGGCACGTGGTACAAAAGTCGGTTAAATTTTAGATTTAACGACTTTGCTTAATATGGGTACGTAAAATTATTTATCAAGTTATTATGAGGAGCTGGAAATAAATGTATTTATAGGTATATTTGTTTAGTGTATGACTACTGGATCTTTCGCCATAACAAATTATTGTAAAGTATTGATCAAATATTTCAAATCAAAATATAATAAATCAAAATATAATCAATAGAAACGTAAACAGGATATAAAGGAGAAAGTGAGTAAAGATTTCAGATCCCTGGTCCCCTATTCACAAATGAGATTCCGAAAAGAATCACTTTTGTGAATAGGGGCCTGAATTAGTCTAATATTAACAGTAAGTTTGCAAAATCAAACGGTCCTTCTAAATCACGTGTAGCAATCTCGTGGTTGCATAGCAATCACTTGCAACACTGAGGTTATCTGTGGGTCATGTCACTGCTATAATAAGTCCAAACTCTGTCATTCATGCGGACGCACTTCTATATTCTATCATACGTTTATAATGGTTGAGGTTAAATAAGGGAAATCACTCATTGTTATAGGAGAGACACAATAGAAATAAGACATAAGTGGATAAGGTAGAGCCCCGGAGCTACTAGAGTATCCTTTTACAAGTATTTTTGTAAAAAGAAGCCCTTAAAATCACTTCTCCTAATTGCATAGAAAACATTTGGAATACCGGGTTGTGTCACTGCTATATTTAGTTCACACACTTATTAATGCAGATACACTCCTAAATCTTACTAATATTATAAATGCGAAAGTTTGTGAGGATGTATGTATGTGAACCGCTTGTGATAAAATTTGGTAAACGTATGGTCTACTAATCCTGGAGTTGCCACAGAATCAGAAGTTTTGCGGATGAAACTGAGGAGCGCGGCTAGTTGGTACTATCATATCTTTGTAATAGCTGAGGAAAAATATTCATAAATTCACTCACTCGACATTGCGTTTTAACCTCCTCTCTAACGGCTAAACACAATAGAAATAAGACAGAAATGAGAATAGACTCCGGAAGAGACTAGAATATTCTTTCTGAATACTTTTGTCTAATATAAAGCTCAAAATCACGGGTCAATCATCTAGTGGTTGCATAGCAAGCACTTGCAACACTAAGGTTATCTGTAGGTCATGTCACTGCTATAATTAGTCCACACACTCATTCATGCGGATGCACTACTTAATTCTATTATGCCATACTTTTATAATTGCTGAGATAAAGAAATCATTGTTACGTACAGGATATCCGCATATATCATTAACTGATATTAAAAGCGATTAATAACTGAGAAAAATAGCAGTCAGGTTAAGGTCGCGAAAGAAATTTTTTAAATGAGTTATTTGCCTGTAACTTTGATGATTCAAAAATACTTCTTGTAATTTTACCTAAAGATGATGTTATTTATTGCCATGTTACTTTTAGAAACAAAAATAACGATTTCATTGTCAGTCAAAGTTACAGAAACTTTTGTAATACTTTATTCATAATATAGAATACCTATTTGCAAAATAGTCACATTAAACAATGTTTTAACAATAATAACGGCTGTTTGTTTGAATACAAAGTTATTTTACAACACAGAATTGCAAAACCAACAATGTCTATGAAAAACTATAAAATATTGTTATGAAAGAGCTTTCTTGTTTCAATATAAAACTTTACTTATTAATGATAAATTATTGTACAATGTATTACAACGCATTGGCCTGTTCATATTTTTAATTGCTTGCAATAACTTACCCTATAAGATATATACAAATTATTTAAATGCGTGTGTAACTGGAAAAAGTAAAGTCTATGCAGTTCTAGTAAATATATACAGTATTATCATAGATTCTTGATAGATACTATGTTTAGTACAGTGGGGTCAACATAAGCCTACATTCCCCTCAATTTTCTCCCCTGTCCTACCTAGTTCCTCTCCATCTTTCTTTTCATGAATTCTCTTACTTATTTACTCATATGGCAATGTCTTAGAGACAGAAACTCTCCACCTTACTCGGTCTTGAGCGGTCCTTAATTCTCTCTTGATGGTGTTTATGGCCACAAGAGGAGCTTGTCAGCTCCTGCATAAAGAAAAAAGAGAAGAAAGAGGCCTGTATATCCCATTACTTTCCCATCCTGTTTTACTCCTCACCCAATTTCCCATCATTAATTCTCTTATAATATCGTCTATAATCTTATCCCCTCCCCTTTCTTCAAGGCGGCAAGGCATTCGCAAATGCCTACTGCCACTTTTATGTTGTAGATGTTCATGGGCTGCGGTCAGTCACTTAACATCAGGTAAATCGCATGCTCCGCTTGCCTGCTGTAACATAAAAATAATCCCTCTCCTAGACTAACCTTCAATGCAACTTCTTATACTAAAGGACGGGGTTCAGATATAAATATTTAAACAAATTTTCTACCAAAGACCCATTTCCATACGGCACACGAATTTACAAAAGCCATGTATATTAGGATGCACTTAGGCGTTAGACTAGATGTAATCTAGATCGGGGCTAGTGCCAGCAGGGTGGCCGGCAAGGCCGTTACGTAACGCCATGCTTTATTCATTTATGTATACGCGGAGGTATTTTACTAACCTACAGTAGATTTTAGTCTAAGAGTCTACATCCTTTTGGAGGACGTAATTTTTTTTAAATAATAAAATATGGTCTGCGGTCAGTCACTTAACATCAGGTGAACCGCATGCCCCGCTTGCCTGCTATAACATAAAAAAATATTCACTTACTTCTAATACCTTAATTCTATTCTTAAATAAATAAAATGAAAAGCTGATACAAACATATTTATTTTGAATTTGAGTTAAAGTTTATATGTAAGAAACTAAAAGAGGGGCTTTGTATAATTATGTGAAATGTAATAGAAATGTACTGTGATTCTACACAACTGGCCAATTATAGAACTAGTCAGTTAACAACAAATCACAGCTAGTCATAAAGACTATTAGCAAAGTGAGGGTAGTTGGGTCGTGACGTCAATAAGACGTTCGAGCACCAGGCGCAATCGGTACCAATGCGCCCAGATACTGAACGCGCCTTCTCTTTTATAGGACTTTGATGACAGCTAACAAGTGACATTTGCATAGAAAGATGACATTCAAAACTTGTTAAAACATGAAATTACAAAATGTTTCCGACATATATTTGTACGGGATAGTTGGCAATAATATTACGGTTCTTTCACATTTTTTTATTCATTACCTATATTTTAAGCATGCCGTCACTTACATACCAATATTTTGTAAGGTTTCTCTGATTAGTACCAGTGCTGAAGGATGCTCTACATCACTGATTACTGTTTAGTCTATATATAAAGTATTATAATTAAGAACATACTGATTACCTAATATACGCGATCTAAAGGGAAAGTATTATATATACTAGTGATAGAAAATTTAATTTTTATCTACATTACTTTCTTTTTTAAAAGAAAGATAACTGCATTCAAAGATTTTCGAAAATTCGATTATCACAACCGGAATTTTAACCGAGTAAAATGTTATAAATCAATTACTTTTTTCTTTTATTAAGATGTTTTTTAAATCTTTGAATGCATTTTAAATAAAATACTTTTTAAAGGATTTTAAACGCGGTTTATTATACATTATTTTACATTATTATTTAACCCGACGTTTCGAGCACTTTACAGCGAGCGTGGTCACGGGAGACTGAGATGGCAGTTGTCTTCATGAGTGTTTCAAAAATTGTGTGTCTACCTCCATTTATTTCCCCGAAGATGGTATTTGGAAAACTGGTTCGAAAAATCCTTTAAAAAGTATTTTATTTAAAATGGAAAGTACTCGCGTTAAAACAAACACAAGATTATACTCTTTGAATGCAGTTTTCTTTCCTGACAAAAATTTTTGAAATTTAATACTATAAAATTTAACACAGAAATAATATTCATCTCTTACGCCATAGCTTAGCTCACAGAATACTTATTTATACTGGATGGACATCAGCTATTTACAAAAGCATAATATATCGGCAAATGTTTGGTGTCGTTTCGTAATACGCGTTTAATACCAACAAATAAGTACGCAGTTAGATAGATATTTATTTATTCATAGAACATATTTATTATATTACACACACAAAGACAAATTTACACGCATACATACACACAATTTTCCCCATATTCACCACACACTTTATCAAATTTTTGCTTTTATTTTATGGTGAATCATGTCATTGTGAAAATTAAATCTTACGTTGACACAAATATCTCAAAAATTGTTAATCTAAAAAAATTTTTTTCTTGGTATATTATGTAATGTTTTTATTTATCCTTGAGAATATCCTTACCAAGAAAACATTCTGTCATGTTTATCTTCTCGTTTATATAGTGTAAGTCCATAATTGATGCTGTGTGACTTTATAAATAAATAAATAAATAACACAGAATAAAGTTGTTAGAGGGTATCGTGTTCTATGAAAAGGCCCTAGCTCAGCATACTGTCTTGGTCAATTGACCTAGGCGCTGGTATTCTGCTAGGACCCTTAAGCAGGTGCACCAAATAAAAGAAAAGGATAGGGAAATAATAGAGTAAATATAAAATAATAGAACTTTTAAATAATAATGAAAATAAATGACATATGTATAAAAAGATGTATAAAATTAACATAAATATCTCATAAACATAGTATAATAAATATAATATTCGAGTTTTCTATGGTAGCTTTAAGACTGCGCTCACTAATTGAATTATTGGAAACTCTTTGGATCTTATTCTCAGATCAGTTCTATTTACATCAGTAAAAAATGGCTGAAATTGGGAAATGAGAAGCAAAATTTATCGCATTGTTATTTTGTTTCTTTTGGGTAAACAGAAGGCAGTTTAGGCCCCTCAATGACCACAAAAAATATTTTTAAATATATTTTTCCCATATACGTGAAAGAGCACACGTATACAGAGACTACGAATATATTGATTTAATTGTTTTTAACCACGACAGTGTCGGCGGTATCAAGAAGGAAAACCATAATCTGTGTGCCAATTTTGATGAACATATATGGAAAAGTAATCCTGATGTTAATTCTCATTAAGAATATCCAACATTTTTAACCGATTTTCAAAAAAAGAAGGAGGTTCTCAATTCGACCATATGTTTATGTATGTTACCGCATTTATAGACCGATTTGGATATTAAACTCTAACTCAGACTGAATGAAGAATGTTAACAAATTTTGATTTTTAGCCTTTCATATTGTTTTTTTAACTAAAAAATACTGTTGAAAAAATTATTTTGTTACGTCAATTAGTTTTTGATTTATAAGCAAAACAAATCGACGCGGCGATTGCGGCGGTGTGACGTCATAAAACAGACAGCTCCTGCGCTCGCTATAGCGCTCCCCACACGTACTATAGTTGCTGCGAAGTAGCGCGGCCCGCGCGGCGTCTGTTTTGTGACGTCATAAGCAACTAAGTAACTCGAAAGTTTAAAAGCTTATAAAATGAAAACTACTTGGTATTTTTGACTGCAACAAAAAACAGTGTATTTGTATAGGTACAAGCTATACTGTAACAAACTTTCAACCTATTTGGCATACCTAGTAACATTCTCCATTGTAATTGTGACAAGATCCAATGTGATAACTGATAACCCTTCGCAGGTCATTGAAAATGGAAAAATACTTACTTTAAAATATATTTAATCGACATCAATCTTGTTTTTGAATTCAAAATATTCATGTCCGAGTTAATTTCTGTTTAATTAGCCAACAATGAATAGCGATACTAATGTTATGTTATAAAGAATAATATTAGTTTGTATGTTTCTAAGTGATGAACACAGTAAAAGTGAAGACCACACAAGACGAAAGGTGGTCTCAGAATTTTTCTTGAATAGTTTTTAATTTTTACTTAAAATGGACAAAACAAAATAGAAAAGTTAAGTTATTCGGCTATAACAAAACCACAGTTACCTTGCACACATAAGACGACTTTATGTGTTAGATATGTTATAGTAGCTTTCTGACCGTGACTTACTCGCGTTAAATTCTAAGTTAAGGTCGAAATTTCATCAAAATGTGTCTAGTACTCAAAATTTTTCACGCTTATAATATTAGTGAGATTGTATGTAAAATTAATAATTTAATTAATTTTCCTTACACAATATGTAACACAATACGAATATTACGTTATAAATCCATTTTCCTTATAAAATCGCCAACGGCTACGGACCGCATTCTATCATTGTGAAACATTTAATAAATTCCTTACAAATACTTTGTTTATGCAATTATGATTCATAACAATTGATTTTAGTACTAATGTTTACATGAAGTTGGAATTGTATCGTTTAAAACATTGGCCAAGTAAAATCCAGTCTCCGAGCATATATCTCGCACTGTTGCTTCTCAATACTTATAATTTTTTTATCTATATTAAAGCCTTACTAATATTATAAATGTGAAAGTAACTCTGTCTGTCTATTCTTCGCAAACCTAACCTAAATCACTAAAGTACTGAACCGTTTTGGATGAAATTTTGTATAAATGTAGTGTGAAACACAAGAAAAGACAGGGTACTGTTTATCCTGGAAGTCTCACGAGAAAGGGATATATATGAGGGTGAAACTGCGGGTCACACCTAGTTTTTTATTTTTTTAAAAAACAAGAAATTTTAGGTCACTCTTTGATTATATACTCTAAATCAAAGGGTTATCTATAAGATTTCCATTTATAAGTTAATTCGCTTATTAATATTAAACATCTATTTCATGTATGTCTACTGAGGTTCGTTGGAAAAATGGTTTATGAATTAATTGCTTGTCTTCAAACACTTGAGATATCACCATTGTACGTGTCACTTGTCACATTTTAGTATAAATGTTTTGAGGTTATTGAACAAAACAATTGCATATTTAAATATTTTCAAGATACATGAAACACAACATTTCACTATTCACGGCTGTTGAATATTCAACTTTAAAATAAGTAACTCAAGTTTGAAAATTATTTGGCTGTACGCCGTATAAGCGTTCAGCCTTTCAATTTGCAGTGCTATCAATTTGATTAGGTGAAACATTCGCGTGACCTTCAAATTGGACCTTAGCACGGATGCAATAAGTGCCCTTGTTTTGATGGTCCAATTCTCCAGATAAAGATGCTCAATCATTCGCTTTTACTCAGTCTCGTTTCGGTAAAGAGCAAGATTTTGATGCATTTCATTGACCCAATGACATTCATAGACTATGGAACTAAATTTAGGTTTATGAGTATCATGGTTAACCTTTTTTGAGATCTAAGTTTCGTAAAGAATTATATCTCATGCAGAAATAATATAATGAATATTACTTAAAACTTTTATAAGTGAACTGTTGTGAGTGAAGTGAGTAAACTGCAAGATGATACGTTTTTCGTTTTTTTTTATTATCTTATATCATTGTTGCAATTTTAACGGTAAGAGAGAATAAAGCTCTCCAGTTTCAAATTGATCAGATAATAATTTGCCATCATTTTAATGCCCATGAATATAAAGATAATTATAAAATTACATTGCAAAATTAACATAAAGTCATAGAAGGTATCGTTAAAGTATTTTTTATTACAGGAATACTTTGAATAGTTATTTTAGTACTGACATACTTGAAGTAGTTAAGTGTCGTTAGTCGTATTAAAATCAATGAAGTTATGTCATAATTCTTAAGCTTCTCATAAGCCTGACCTCAATTAGATATATATTTTTAAAATTCTATACCATATTATTATAGTACCAAGAACAAGGCTGTATCGCCATCCCATTCCTCTCCTGTTCTACTCCTCTCCCAACTTCTCATCGTTAATCCTCTTCTTAATCCCTCCCCTTCCTTCAAGCCGGTGAGGTACCTGCGATACATTGATGTTGTAGATGTTCATAGGCTTTGGTCACTTAACATTAGATGAACCGCGTGCTTTTTGCCTGCTTTGACAAGAAAAGAAGTTGTATAGTAATGCTCTATTTTACGTCATAGTCATGCAAAGGCATAAACGATCAAATGTCAAATTATATCAATGGGGAGTGACTGCTCCTTCCCAAATCAACAGTTACATAACCATATCAATAAGAACAATGAAGACATAAGTCCTCATTATCAGTTATCTGAGAGGGACCTCAATGTGTCATGTTTCCATTTATCGCCGTTTTATGATCGTATGTTGTTTATGCCCTTATTCATTATATGCTATTGATTTTGTATTAATATGCAATGGTATTTACTGCCCAGTAATATGCTATGTAATTGATATTGCGACAGGATTGAATATCAATTTTGACTGCTTTGATTTATACATTTTCAACGACACGCCTAATATGTAATTTAGACGTTTATACATTTGAAAATAGGTCTCAAAATGATAAATACCTAGAAGTTATCTACAATCTAAGGACCATGAACCAGTAATCAAATCACACGAACTTAAAGTGATATGTGTAATTCAAGAAGAGGTAATATAAGAAGGTACATTTTAAGTTAATTTACGTACATAAGAAACACTATCTGCTTCATATTCATATAAACTTTTCTTCTATATTTAAAAAATGTTTTCCAAAATTGCTTTACGTAAGACTATTGTTATTTATATAAAGAGAATAAAGTATAGTATACTTTGTATTTATTTTTTATTTATGTTCACGTACAATAACTAACTACAAATATCTTACAATGATACTATGATAAACACATTCGAGTTATTCCGTGCCTACACATAATGACATTTTTTACAATTTTATACTATTACGATATCGTATCGTGATTATTCTTTGAATGGAATGTCACACAGGACTGCATCTTACGACTCACATTTTCTATACAAATAAAATCGTAGACGCCTTGCTTCAGTAAACCACTATTATAAAAATCTTCGTTAACACACTGTTCAGAAATCAGGAAAGATATTATTTTCTTATTTTCGTGTTTGTTTTAACGCGAGTACATTCCATATTAAATAAAATACATTTTACAGGATTTTAAACGCGTTTAATTTCATGATCAGAAACGAGTTAAACAGCGGATTCACCTTCTAACAAATATGTCTTTCAAACACATCTCAAGTAAACAACGCAAATCGTTCCGATCGTGATATCGGAATTTGTTGTATAATACGGCGCCGTGATTTGCTACTTACCGTATCTAAGTGGATGCTAAAATATGCAGTCACGATAGCACCAAATATAATGATTGCAATGTATGATGTACGCGTGACAATCAGCACGGGAGAATAGTATCGGCTAGATAATTATTGCTTTTTCATAGTTTTTTTCCTAGGTTAGAAAATTATTGTAATTCTCTTCTATATCTTCTATATTGTATTCGAGTATGGAGTAACTATAAGGTGTATAGTGGGAATCATTTCAGTTTTGTGAATGCATATTACAATTTCTAAATGTATTATATCTTAGGACAGGTCAACTAAGTGGAGAAAAATCTTACTTGAAAATTTTGTCGTGGAATAGATTTTTAAAATAATAAATAAAAAATATTCATGGACATTTAACAACTAGATAACTGTTAGACATACTAGAATATTTTTTTTGTAAATACATATAATTTACATACATTAACAATCGGACCGTAGACAATTACAATGTTCATCATATAATAATTTTCTATTCCTGGGGATCGCACCCACACCCTCGGACGCACTAAACCATTGCCAAATCCACTTCACCAATCAGGTCGTCAATGCTATTACAGAAGGATCTAAAAAAGTTCTTACAACATTCAAACCTCATACAACATTTAAAGTACAGGTAAATAACATACCAGCGATAGCAACGAAAACAAACATTATTATCACCATATGCCATTCAGCTGATAACAGTGATGGATCTCATCTGGTCTGTCAACCAAACTTGACCGCTGATAGTTGGAGGCACGTTTTTTAACATTTTACTTGACTATTGAAGGTTATAACGTATTCATATATTCTAGTTTTGTAATAAGATGTTGGAAAATATCCTATTTCGTTTTATGATCGAAAATTAAAATGAATACATTGCCAAACAGTTGCGATATTTTAATAACTTGTATATAAAATTCAAAAATATTTTAGCGTCATCCAGTGATAACCAAATTAATTAAAATAAATTAAAAAATATTTCGTACACAGGCCAGACCTAAATAATATAGGACACCGAATTTTCATCTAAGAAGAGCGATTTTATTACCAGAGTTAATGGAAGCTTTTGCATTAGCGATGAATTTTTCAAGGATAAGCTACAAAGTTGTTGCCATCTTCAATACTTAATTATATTTTTTTTTACTTAATTATAATTAATTAATATCCTTTATGTTTACATAACCAGCTAACAAGTTCGATTCATAAAAAACAGTGTCACAAATCACAATGTACTAACATCTAGTTTAAGCCAAGGTTAAGTTGTACATTACCATAAATCACTTATTATTTACTGCCTGTCCTTTTGTTTACGTCATTAACTATTGTACAATTCCATGATAATAAATAAGGTGTAGTGCCATAAATAATCAAATTAATGAACATATTATCTTTTTATATGGAAATTACGAAGGAGTTTCGCGATTTTTTATACACAAGGACTATTAATATTGCATTAAATAACTCATATATTATATTGTATAGAAATGATACGAGACAGGTGACTCGATTGACGCAGTGGTTATAAGAGTGTCTATTGCAACAGAGGATCTAGGTTTGATGTCTATTGGTAGAAAATTTTTATGTGATACGCATTGTAATTTTCTACTGTCTGGGTTTTGATTTATCTTTAGTATGAATGTATTTACAAAAAAAAAGTATGTCTATCAGTTGTCTAGTTTATATAGTACAGGCCCCAAACTAACAATAACAAGTCCCAAAATAAGCAATCTTCCAAGAAAAAAGGAACACTGTCGTATGACTATAAGAATTCACCAAAGAACAGATTTTGCAAATGGTATATTTAAAAAAAAAAAGAAAATTCATTTATTACAACAAAAATAGGTTTAAATCATCATAGATAAGAAAAGTAACGTAATAATCTTCGAATATATTACATCTATCTCTACAGTGTTTTACAATACATTAATTTAAAACTATCAAAATGATTCGTTTTACAGTCTCTATATAAGCTCTTATTGCTCCTAAAAGCAATCCATGTTGTAATAAATTATCTGATCGTTTTAATGGATCCCACGAAAACACTTTCTTTGTCAATCATTGATTACACGCTTATTACTACAACAAACTGAAAAGTGAAAGTACAATTATTACTGGTTTTGGTATTGCTTAATACTTTTGTTTACTTATAGTCTACATGCTTATGCACGCGATTCCATCGACAAGCGTCATTTGGTCGGTACTGGTTATGAAATATCTTTTTGCATAGATTAGAGAATAAAACACAGATGGAGTGCGCTGAAAACTCGAGTGACGCGAACAGCTAATACAAAATTCAAAAGCAAATACAAAAACGTTTGTCTAGTTTAAGAAACATGTCACGAGAGCTTCGTATTTTTTCTTAGATAAATGTCGTCTTGTGTTATTAGAACACTAGCTGCGCCACAGGGCTTCGCTCCCGTGGGAATATCGGGATGATATATAGCCTATAGCCTTCCTTGATAAATGGGCTATCTAACACTAAAATAATTTTTCTAATCGGACCAGTAGTTCCTTAGATTAGCGCGTTCAAACAAACAAACTCTTCAGCTTTATAATATTACTAGCGACCCGCCCCGGTTTCGCACGGGTGCAATGCTGATATACTAAATACGCTACAGAAAAACTGTGAACGTTGTTTATAAAAAAACAT
>LQNK01000299.1:0-16817 GCA_001586405.1 Phoebis sennae | reverse complement strand
ACGTCATTAACTATTGTACAATTCCATGATAATAAATAAGGTGTAGTGCCATAAATAATCAAATTAATGAACGTATTATCTTTTTATATGGAAATTACGAAGGAGTTTCGCGATTTTTTATACACAAGGACTATTAAAAATTGCATTAAATAACTCATATATATTGTATAGAAATGATACGGGACGGGTGACTCCATTGGCGCAGTGGTTATAAGAGTGTATATTGCAACAGAGGATGTAGGTTTGATGTCTATAGGTAGAAAATTTTTATGTGATACGCATTGTAATTTCTACTGTATGGGTTTTGATTTATCTGTAGTATAAATGTCTTTACAAAAAAAGTATGTCTATCAATTGTCTAGTCTCCATACAAGCTTTGCATAGTTTGGGACTAGATAATGATGTATCAAATGTCCGAGAAAAAAGTAACACTTTGTCGTATGAGTACAAGAATTCACCAATGAACAGATTTTGCAAGTGATAATTTTATTTGGAAAAAAAGAAATAAAATTCTTTTATTATAAAAATAAGTTTAAATTACCATAGATAAGAAAAGTAACTTATTTAATAATTTTCGAATATATTACATCTATATCTACCTTGTTTTACAATTCATTAATTTAAATTGCGTCAAAATGATTCGTTTTACAGTCTCTATATAAGCTCTTATTGCTCCAAAAAGCAATCCATGTTGTAATAAATTATCTGATCGTTTTAATGGATCCCACGAAAACACTTTCTTTGTCAATCATTGATTACACGCTTATTACTAAAACAACCTGAAAAGTGAAAGTACAATTATTACTGGTTTTGGTATTGCTTAATACTTTTGTTTACTTATAATCTACATGCTTATGCACGCGATTCCATTAACAAGCGTCATTTGGTCGGTACTGGTTATGAAATATCTTTTTGCACAGATTAGAGAATAAAAGACAGATTGAGTGCGCTGAAAACTCGAGTGACGCTGAACAGCAAATACAAAATTCAAAAGCAAATACAAAAACGTTTGTCTAGTTTAACGTAACATGTCACGAGAGCTTCGTATTTTTTCTTAGATATACCTACATACCTTCGCACCATAGCTTCGCTCCTGTGTGAATATCGGGATGATATATAGCTTCCTCGATAAATGGGCTATCTAACACCAAAATCATTTTTCTAATCGAACCAGTAGTTCCTGAGATTAGCGCGTTCAAACAAACAAACTCTTCAACTTTATAATATTAAGTATAGATTTTAAAAGCTGTTACCAAAAGTAAATGTTTGATTGATTATCCTTTCACTTGTAACTTATTTGGCTTATTTGGTAAGATTATTTGGCTTAATCAATTTTTTAATCAAATCAATGCTTGGTAACATACCACGCACACAGATGCACGTGAACGTACGAGTAGTTAGCATCACTTGAGTCTTCGGCACACTCCATCTGCTGTGTCTTTCTGCTAAACATTTGAAAAAAGTTCAATCGTTTTGATATTCGGCTATAAATACAGTTATAAACACAGCCATACGCACAATTTTGATACAAACACAAAATCATTATGAGTAGAAAAAATGCCTTTACACATACATTTGTAGAAAAGGCTGATAAAAATCACAAATTTCTTTCGTAATGCATAATTAAGTTCTTATATGATTATCTTCACTGTTAGATTACCAACAAATAAAATATATTTTTTAAAGTGCTCATAAATCACCATTTAAATCATATTTCATGTGATACAATCTTAAAAACGAGATTTTTAATCTGTCAAGATTAACCTGGAACTTTGGTAAATATAGTCACAGATGCAATTGATAAAGAATTTAATAAACACCTGGCTTATACGATTACTAGTAACTGTATAGATAAAACTAGCTTATATACTCCACGTTTTACACATGCTTACATAAATAAGTGCTATGTCTTTTTTACAGTAAGTTCTATGTAAATCATTGATATTGCAAATTCACTTTGTTTGATCGATATATAGAGAAAGCTATTTATTGACACAAAAAAGCACACCCTACAAAAGAAAAATTGTATAAAAAGGGTAAAACAAACCGAAATTTTTTCTTTCTGAGTAAAAATGTCCCAACACTTATTTGCAGTCAAGATCCTAATTTATTTGTAACTTCATCCAATACCTACTTATTTTCACTTTATTTTTTATGTTACAGCAAGCAAGCGGAGCATGCAGATGCCTCGCCGGCTTGAGGAAAGGGGAGGGGCTAAGAAGAGGATCAAAGATGGAAAATTGAGAGAGGAAGATGTTGTGCAGCAGGATCATTGTCTTTTATGGCTCCCACGGGCAGAAATGGGGTGGCGACACACGTATTCTAAGTTAACCCGTCGCCACACGGTTTATCCGATCTCAGTTGCTTACTATTTAATTATAATAACATTCCTACGTGATTGTTTTTAAGTGGCACTTAATTAACTTATAAACGGATAAAGAGACGACAATAGGTAATTCATTTAGATTCATTATAGGACGTAAATGATTAACTATTACCTCCTTCATGAAACCTTATCAAGCGGATCAAAAGCACGAATCCTCAAGGTCAGATGTTTTTACAATTCAACAAACAAGGAAACAGTCAGCAGATATGAGTGTAAGACAAATTAATGTGCTTAGTGCTTCCGTAATACTTTAGGCTACAAATTGTTTAGACACGTGAGCGATTATGTTTAGTGTTAATATACGACAATATAGTTTTAAGTCGCTCACGAGATTGCATAACCTGAATCTTAGTATGACTGTTATATCTATATACTCGTAGGTATTGTAGAAAATATTAGAGTTCACACCTTGATATTTAATGATGTATGAATTGAATTAATATAATTATGGCTTACTAGTAAGCTAACAAATTACCGGATGGTACATAATTATAACAAGATGGTTATAAATAATAAAAAAAACACATGAAGAACAAGAATATGAAAACATTGGGTAAATGCTGCGAACTTCAGAATTATTAAAATAAAAATTGCATTTCAACTGAAGTTTTGTTTTAATGAGAGCAATACAAATTAAAACTGTTATTAATTCATGAATTACATACGGACTATGCTACTATTTTTCGTAGATTTTCTATATGAATTACATACCTAGGTCTACATTTTTACGCTATAATCTATAGGGTTAACATTTGTGGAGCGGGTTTGCCTCATCGTGCCAATTCTCAACAGAAACACCTACAAACCGCAGAATGTATATAAGGATGATTAATTAACGGACCTTTACGCATTCGAAGTGGCTCATCGTTACGTAACAACCTGTTTGGATGCAGGTACGACGCCGCGCTGTCTCGAAGGAATTGTACGGTTTGTATAGTATAGGAGGACTTTCTTGTGGGGATATTTTAAATCGTATTGCTTGTCTAGCTTAGAAATTATCTAGCTGTAGTTGTAGAATTGTGCTTTTATTATTATTTGTAGGTGTCATAATTAACTAAATATTATGTAATAATATATAAATAATTCTAAGACATTGTATTATACATATTTTGCAAATAAATAATTGATTAATTAATACTAAGATGAGATTAGGTTTTGACGAAAATCGGAAAAAAATTAATGAATTATTTTTTTTAATACATATTTATACAGAACATGTATTAAACCCGATACTATGTTTTGTAAGTTTAAACAAACTATAAATACTCTGATTTAATATATAAAGCTAGATGTTTAGATGTTTGATAATACAACACTCGAAAATACCTAAGCAAATTTCAGTTATAGTTAAAGTTATTGTCTTTAAGCAAAAATAAAACGTAGTAATAGAAAAGCTACCTAGCCAGTTTATAGTTTATAAAATGCAACCATGTTAGGTTAACATTATTATGATTTTGTTGAAGATTGGTGTCAAGGAGCATGCATTCTACATGCTTCTCAATAATTGAAGATATTAATAATCTTATTTATAAGTTGGCTATACTTTATAAAATTTAGGTCACGCTTGTTCTAAAAATTATATCAATTCTAGGACTAAGACTCCTAACTAATGTTATCCAAATCTATTGTATACTAGCTGAGCTCCACGGTTTTATACGCATATATATCCCGTTCCCGAAAGATTTTCGGGATAAGAACTTTACTTTGTCTATTTTGCTTTTAACTGTGTAATTTTAATTTTGTTATGGTGCACAATAAAGTATTTTTGTTTGTTTGTTTGTTTGTCATTCCTGGGGTTTTAAAGAATCTCTGTACAAAATTCATTGAAATCGGTCCTGTAGATTTCGGAGCCACTACAAACAAATCTTTCCTCTTAATAATATAAGTATAGATAATTAGAAAATATAGAAGAATAAAGTTCAAAAATAAAATATCTAGCTAATAATCCAAATAGATTATAGGAATGAACAAATATTTTAAACTCCAATTTAAAGATACGTATTCATATTTAAGGAAAATTGACCTTTCCCTTACAGCTATGGTATATGAAGTAATAATTGAACTATTTCAACCAATCACATCTGACATGACGCGCCTACTGCATTCCTATGTCTAAAACAATAAACAAGCAATTACTCAATTCCATTACCAGCCATATATCGACAAATATTTAATCAAAGCCTACTTTAAAATGTAAAGCTCCGACCTCCACCTGTCTCTGAAACCTTGGATCATATCTCAAATCGCGCACAAGCCCACGCTTCACCCATAAAGATTAAAGATGATCTGACTTCAAACTAAACAATACACAATAAGTCATCCTGATATCAGTGCCGAGTAGCATCAATTATCTACTAACGAGGCTCAACCTATTTTCAACCATCTACCTATTTTAATAAGTGTCGCTTTGCTGTGGATTCAGCGGCGACTACTTTTTGTCACTGATTGGTCGGTCAATTGCAAAGCTAAGTAAATTTTTATGTGTGGGATGAATAACAATAGATTATCAATTTGATTTGTTGTGACTTTGTCGCCTACATTAGCTATACCGATCGATAATTCAAACATTAATAACGGAAATTTTATAAATCAAAGAATTGTGTTAAATAAAATTAAACTAAAAGACTTTCATTTACCTGTGCTCTTAATAAAAATAACGTTTTTCAATTGTTGTTAAATCTCAAGTTTAATTAATAATATATTTTAAGTGCGTTAATTGTTTAAAGTTATAAAAACAATACAGAAGAATTGCTTATTATTGTCCAGTGCCTTAAATATTTGTTCTTTAAAGAAACTGAACTTATAAATTAAATCTTCATGCAAAAAGTCAGTAGTATAATGAGTAAGTCAATACGAGTTCCGCATGGCAGATTCAAGAGGCATTATTTTCTTTGTTTTTATGTCATTCCGTATCAAGTAGCAGAGTCTTACCGTCTTTAAGTAATACAATTATGTATGTAAGAAACCGCAAACTGTCTCATACGACGTAAATAAGCTTACAGGTCATCGGCCGGCGTATCGATTGGTAATAATCACTGGTGATGAATTGGTCCAACTATGTAGATGTAGGTGTCTGATTTAATGAATGGACAATTGTTTTGTTGTGAAGAAATCTATTGATAAGTTGTACAAGAATCATACAATTTATCAATAAAGAAAACAGTGTATGTATAAATGTATATGTACTCATGTTGTTTTAAAATTTGCAAATCAGACATTGATTTTTTCAGAAGTTGTATATTGTTTACAGAGGTACTAATATGGTATTTATAATATTAATCAGTTATATAATAGTAATTACAAATTTACTGTTAGTTTAAGTATGTTCGTCTTTTAATTGCCTGCGTATAAAATTAAATAAAAAAACATCAATACCAATTATTTAAACAATTATTTCAATTTTGAAATCGTTCAGTAGTTATTGTGTGAAAACATATTCCCAAATATTTCCTCTTTATTATCTAATAGTGGAATTAGAAGGAAAACAAACAGCTATATTTCCTCATAGTCATAGTCTGCACATAAGCGTTATAACACATATTTTATTGAAGATTATTTAAACCGTTATTTCCTAAGAATTCGAAAAATAAATGTACTACACCTACATTCACATTGTGTTTATATCTTGTCCATAAGTGTTACAGCCAACCTCCGATGTCCTACTTATGAAAATTAGAGAATTGTCCATGTGGGCACAAAAACCTTGAAGATGAATATATCATATTTATCCAATTGTCCCTTCCAGGCGCGTAAAATGATTTCAACAAAAATTTTATTCATGGACAATTTTAAGTAGAGCTTTTTAGTGTTTCAAAATTGTAGTTTATAGTATACCTATTATTATAAATTCAAATAAATATAAGAAAACCGTTTAAAAGGAATGGTATCTGCCAATAAACTATTTACACTTTAGCAGAGGCATTTGTCTAAAAGTGTATTTTTTAAGAAATAAGTAAAAATAATAATCTATTTCAAATTTAATTTTTTAGTCGTAATATATTGAATTTACATTAATAATTTTAAACATCTCATAAACAACAATATCCACTTACATTTAACACTAACGAGAGGATACTTAAAGACGCTCGTAATTGCAAGCCATCATATTTATTTTCTTCAGCATACAGCAAGAAAAAACGATATTTAAATTTGACCAATAATTTATTTTAAAATATTTGCATAACAAAACTTCAATAGTGTATTGAAAAATATTTTATTTATATTGAAACTTTAATGAAAGATATTCATAAACTATTACGATTAGACTTATTAGTGTTATCTTATGAATTAATTAATAATTAATCAGTTTCATAATTTGGAATAGCTATCGAAACTCGTATATTTGGTAACTTGCTGTAATTTCATACAAGGAAGCGTTAGTTTCGTGACTGTAGTGTTGCAATAATATTGCGTCAATTTTACCTAATATAAATTATTGTTTATTGACTGCTATTAAATAAGGTAAAATGTATTTCACTGATATTTATACTCATTATGTGCGTATACACATTACGAATAATTATATTATTTATTTTTTTCATAAGAATGTAGCTTCTGTTTATTTAATGTTACATTTAAGTTCTTCAAATCAAAACAATATAGCCTATCACCTGAACCAACTAAAAGTCTATCGGTATTCGAAATTTCATATACACACTGCCAAATACTTTTCCAAAATTTCACACTTACAAATTTAGTATAAGTATAATGTAATATAATAATCGCACAAATGGCTTTTCAAAGAGAGTATATTCATTGTTATAAAAATAATCTTTACTTTGTGTAAGGAAACATATGCAATATATATCGAATTTTTAAATTTTATACAAAAAAATTTTCGTCACACTTAAAAGTCGTATCCAACAACACGAATAGAAAATGTTGACATTTTTCGAAGGAGATGTGGGATGCTGTCATGCTGTCTATGTGATACTTTCGTGCAACGACTGTATATATTGTTTAAACTGTGGTATTTTTAACTGACTTTCAAAAAAGGAGGTAACTCAAGGTATTTCCATATTAAATAGAAATGCTTTTTAAGGGATTTTAAACGCGGATTCTTATACTAGTTTAAAATCCGTCAAAAAGCATTATTATGCTCACCTGATATTAAACAAAATCGACCGACTATTTCAAGAGACAGCCATAGAGCTGGTACTGGCATGATGGCTCTATCTATTTTTGATTTATCGTGGTAAAATATTGAAATTCAATAATATTTGTCATTCAATTCAGGTCAAGATTTACGATAAAAACTATTTCACTTGACTAGACACGATAACTATCAAATTATTTGGAATCCACAGAATTTTTTATCACCTTCGGAGTTTGAACATCATTGCATTGAACATTTTATTATACAGAATTCTGTCCGCGGCTTCGGTCGCGTTAAATTCGGGACCAAGAAGGATCTCAAAATCTTAAATGACCTTATCATAAGATGCTATAGCTGTACGAGTATGATAAGATATTTGGTAATTTATCTGTATACAAAATTTCTGGCCAGATTAGAAAAAAAATACGTGTAAATATCAGTGACTTTAAAACAACAAAACAAATGAACTATTTATGCTTCTTATACCTCAAAACTATCCTTCAATATAAGCTGAATAAAAATATCATTATTTTACTCGAGTTTAAGTAGCATTGGAATGCATTATTAAAGTCAACATTGGAATTTGTATATAATTACACAATTCACATTTTCAATTATTCAAGACATTATTTTAAACAATGGTAGACTAGAATTTGTTGAACAATAGTAACACTAGACGTATCGAACCTGTGTAATTTAATCGGTTAAAGCTTATATTATTTATATAGAATACTAGCATAATGTTATACATATAGCCTATGTTACTCGTGGATAGTGTAGCTTTCGAATGGTGTAAGAATTTTTAAAATCAGTCCAGTAGTTTTTGACCCTATTTACATGCAAAGAAACAAAGTTTTCTTCTTTTTAGTATTAGAGTAAATAAGAAAATCATATATGCCAATTGCCAAGTCATTTATTGTTATTCGTACAAATATAGTTCTTATAATTTTAAAGAGTATGTGCATTGTGTATAATGTATTTTTGAATACTTAAAAGTGCCAAAATAGATGCAGTTTTTGCATTGATCTACGAATCTTCAGTCGCTATAATTTTGGAAGTGTAACCAAGACAACTTTTACTGAATACCGTGATAGATGAATCATTTGTCGCTATAGGCGTTTTTCTTAAATTTTTTATTCTTAAACCATATGGATACACTAGAAAACCCCGAACTTCAGAACAATTAAATTAATTTTTGCCCTAGAAAACATAGTCCCGTAGACCAGTAGTAAGATTCGTCCATCTTCACAATAATTCACCATTTTCTATCATAGCAGACAAAGCATAGGACCACCTTTTCTTAAGTAAACAGCTTCGCCTAAGAATACCCATTGGAAGATAGGAGTGGATTACTTACAAAACATAAAAATTCACTAGGATAAATATCTTAATAGCTGAAGCTTATTTTCCGCATATTATCACAAGGTTTTCCGCGTTGACGAATTAACACTGAATAGACTTAAGACAATATGCAAGGTTAGTTGTGTATAATTGCACGCATTAGAACTCGCCGAAATTATGCTAATACATTATTTGACACTAATTAGAATAAATATGTGATTGTTTTCAGTTTCTGTTTATTTAATACCTTTGATTGTTCTTTTTTGTATGTTATAACGATACTATGATTTGTTGTTTGTGAAAATTGGATGAGAATATCAAAAGACCTTTCTGATAATTTGAGTTTATTTTATCAAATATATCTACAACCACAGATAAAAGGCAGGTGGAGTGACGCCGAAAATCAAATATAAACTTCAAAAGCAAATACAAAAATGTTCGTCTAGTTTGACACCACGTCACGAGGGCTTCATAAAAAGCGTCACTCAAATCTTCGGAACACTCCATCTGCCTTTTATTCTCTAATATGTGCCTACATCAAACATAAACAGAAGTAATCGTTACAAATCATGCGAATCACAATTAAGAACGAAAAAAGAAAAACATTTATAACTTTTACAATGACAGATTTATAGCGCAACTTATTTCTTACTATTAAACCCGACATATTCAACACATGGGAAAACTAGATCTCGCTTTTAAAATATGAACATAAAATTACACTTATGCACGCAGTACAATATAAAACTTCCCATAAAATTCTTCAACGTAATAAAATGTAAAAATAATTGCTGTAAAATAAACATAAGTATAACTGGTGTAACATTAAAGTGTGTAAAGTATATAAAAGCATGATTTTTATTTTAGAATATGTCCGTTACATTGTAACTAAAGATGTGACGATTAAAAAACAATTTGACAGAAAAAGCAGGCGCCAAATGTCAGAGACGCCATTGCACAAGTCGTTCAGAAACGTTTTTCAGGCGCATTCTTCGGTTAATAACATAGTGTTTTTCGAAGCATTTAGAACGAAAATAAAGGGTTTTTATCTGTTTGTGGCGCCGGCCGGACATGTGGGAGATATCAGTGCAAACGTTTATCACAACTTTGGAGGTCGTTTTTCTAAATTGCGGTTTTTGTTATTTATACGAGTATTTAATTTTAATGTTTGTCCCACTTACTAGAATTTATTCCACAAACAATTAATTCATTTACTGCCTTATTTTATATTCCGTTTTCTAATTTTAATGAGGAAAATAATTATGTTATGTTTTTGTACATTATCTAATGTACTAACATTCGCATTCCAAAGTAGTAAAATAAATAAGTATAATTCTTTTGTAAATACTAGACGCTCAGTAAGTACACTTTGTAACACATTAATTAAATTTTTTTAATTTATTTTTTTTGGTATTTTAATCCTCGCTTAAAACCATGTCCCATGTTTCGGACACTAATTTTTGTTTATTGTTTGTTTGGGCTGACGTTTTTGTTTGTCCGTTCGTGGTTCATAAAACCTACTGAAATCAAAAGTAAACTATTTTTTTACTTAACCTCTAGAGAAAAAGATGGGATCAATAATTATGCCAAACTATTAACTTCAAACGTTTAAAAAAGAAGAAAGAAATTTGCAAGAACAATACGATTCCATCCGACACAATGAAACTTAAACCCATATGTAACCGTCAAAAAACATCTGCCATCATCCCAAAAATATAGCGGGTGGCAACATTTTACGACTTTGATAATGTTCTGTTAAAATTAAGCTCGTTAAATATTTTAATAGCTCACAATAGATGTTTATGGAGGGTATATTTCATTCTATTACGATACTACCATTTTAATTCGGTTATTTATTGAGTTTATGATAATGTATGCAAGTACGCTTTGTTAATCTTTATGTTCAAGAGCTGTATATCTTAATGGTGATGTCAAAATAACGAAATAAATTATGTATCTGTGCATTCGACATCTTAGTTCTAAATTATAATTTATGTTAAACATATCTATAGAGAAAAGACGAAAAAGTCCACATTACAATGTATCGCTTAGCCACTAAAAGTATGTTATAGAAGTTTAATATAAAGTGCTCGAAATGTCGGGTTAATAAAAATGTAAAATAATGTATAAAAAACCGCGTTTAAAATCCTTTAAAAAGTATTTTATTTAAGTTTAATATATTTTTTCATGAATCGTCGATGTCTAAACAAATAGAAAAACATAAACGCTCGATTGAAAATACTTAATTTATATTAATCAATATTATTACAAATATGTACTTTCATAACATCGACAGATTTTAAACTTATGTTCGTGGGTGCCTATCAACAAAAACTTGGGTTATAAAAAACAAAAAATACTACCCATACATCATTCTTATGTCATAAAAACGGGAGATGGCTACTCCTCAGGGTATAAGGCGGTTTGTGGAGGGTTCCGTATACAAATAAGTTACATATGTTTAATTTTGAATGAACAAGTTTGTAATAATTAATGTAATCACTTTCCACCAGTTGAAACTATGGTCAAACTTCTGTATTTCGGTATAAAAAAAATCGCAATTATAAAAATGTTCATAAAGTTTCTCTAGCATTCATAATTATAACATTACCAACTAATCAAAGTTAATACTATGGGAAGCATATTATGGCATATTCATTTAATTATACATACTTTTTATTTATTTACTGACTTTATTTTATAGAACTAACTAGAATAGAACATGATTGTATAGATAATATTCAAAATTACTATGAATACTAACATATTTATATTCTTTTATTGACTTGACCTAAAGCCAGGTTTGTTTGTTCGTTTTTTTACTACATATAAAGTACATGGTTGGCCAACTGATTTTCATTCGTATTGGTCAGGAGACCGATCAAATTAAAGAAATGGGAATAAAGAACGTATCTGTATTTGCGCACACGTTTTTGTTGATATTGGCCACCGTGCCTGAAATTCTGTCAAGAGAAACATTTATTCCTACTAATAACTTAATTATTTGAATAATAAAGAAAGCGACTTTTCGAACCGATGGTAACTAAAATGACTATTCATTAGTACTTTGTAAAAAATTTACATGAATAAAAATATTTTCTATTCTATTCTAATAAACTTGTTGTTGAATTGAAAAAGTGTATACGGAACCCCAAATAATCGGGACCCAGGAGCGATTCTAATCGCTTCAATACATTTCTGACACTACCTGTTTTCTGATGGAACTACAAAAACGTATCGTTTGATACTGTTTCATATGGATTGCTAAACTCCCTTAATGTTATAGGATAAGACTAGTCGGCTTAAATCATTACTGTCTTGAGAATCATCATCTTAGATATTTGAAAGAAAGAAAATATTTTTCATTTTACATTACGACGTTTACTATTTTATTTGTCTGTTCTAATAAAATGTTTACTTTTACTTCTATACATATAATAAAACAGTTACCGAACCATTTCTGTACATCGAATATTTTTCAAAAAGAGTAATTGGTATGCTATATTTATGTTCTATAGATACCAAAACCATGGTTAGATTTTTTTTTCTGTTTGTCTGTTTATCTGTTTGTCTGTTTGTCTGTTTGTCTGTTTGTCTGTTTGTCTGTTTGTCTGTTTATCTGTTTGTATGTTCGTCAATCACGCAATAACCACTGGACAGATTTTGATGAAATTTCACATGTTGATAGACCATAATTAGGTGCAACTTATAGGCTACATTTTATTTGAAAAAATATTTTAGGGGTGGCTTTTCATACATGTAAACGGAGGGTAAAAAAATAAATTCGCGAATACATCATTAAATGAGATGTCATTGGATAGGTCTTTAAAAATGAAATATAGGTTTCTAAGTATGTTTTTTGTTAAATTAAAAATTTATTGAGATATACGCGTCTAAAGTCGTGAAATGTCATACCACGTGACAATGTGAGATTTTGGTTGACTTGCGGTCATGTCTTTTTATACTCTTAACGTATAGATATGGTAAAAACACTCAATAAATTCTCAAAAACCTTCAAAAAATAATTAGCTCTCCGCCCGCGGCTTCGCTCGCGTGGTCTACAATTTTCTGTTTCTTGAAGAGGCGCGCGTGCAGTGTCAGATTTTGATCAAACCTATTTTCATAGAAAAATATAAAAAAACTATAGACATTCGCATATGTCTGCGGCCTTGCGACCGTAATTTTTCTAAACTTTTGTTGTACGCCTCTAAAAAATACAGAAATTGGTAACCCACGCGTGCGATGCCGCGGGCGGAAAGCTAGTATGTAATAAAATAATAATATTAAGTCTTTTGGTTATTATTTCAAAATAGTAATTTAATTTAGCTTATATATTATTATATTTTTAATATTCCTCGTTATAAATCGGGAATAATGTATTTGTATACATTTTTTTATTAAATATCTTCAATATGACATAGGCTTTAATAAGATAAGTTGGCATAAAAGATAAAAAATATTTTACGATTCTTAACATTTATCGGAATCCCAAGACAAGACTTGATTAAGTCATCACTTTTTTCGTATCTGTGAAACAAATAAATCATTTGTTATCTATGATAGATGTCACTTGTTGACAGATCCAAGATGGCGGGCAGCTTCACACCTCGCAATCATCAATCTTGCTTTTTTAAAACAAATAATCCCTAGATTTATATTTTCTAAGAAGTAAGTATAACCAATGTAAACAAATAAAAGAGCGATGCACCATTTTGTACCTTATCTTTAAAAGCATAAAGTTCAAATTCATTTAATTTTATGTAAAGGATTCTACGTGATTTCAACCCTCGTACGGTGAGGTCCATAAGATATAATACAAAATTATGTCCTTGGGAACCGACTTCCCTTATTTCATCGCACAATAATCACGTTAAGAAATCTTTAGAAGGCGTTTTTTTGGCTGTAATAAAATGTCCCGTATCCGATAATAATCGGAACCAGTGTTTAAAGAAATACAATGTACTGTATAGTATTAAAAATAATATTTACGAGTCAAACGCATAAAATGCAATTTGTAATTTTTGTTATAAACATTAACTGAACTTTGATCTTATGGGATATTTCATGGATTATTTTATTGAATTTGACTTATATTTTTTGTCTCGTTTCTTCAAATTGTACAATCTTATAAAAGTTCAGCTCAACTGAAAGTAAGTTACTTGTATATTATGTATTGTTTTGAAAAAGCAAAAGTTTTAAGTTGACATAAAACTACACTATGGTCTAAGCTTTTTTTCACTCTTTTTATTTGTCAGTAAAAGGGTTACCCATCATTTAGCGAAACAATCTCCACCAATCCTTATCTGAAATCTTGTACACCTTTAAGACTTGGAGTTAAGGTTTAATATTCCTCACATTTTATCTTGTCAAATGTAAATGTGAAAAAAGTATCGTTTGTCGAAGTGTCCCCATTTACTCATAAATAAAGACAAGATATTGTTTGTACAGACCCTGTTATTGATGTTGGTTAAACGATGAGTGAGAAATTTTAAGGTCTCAAAGGATTTGTGGTGAGATACGTATCTTAAAAGTTCCGATATAATCTGTGGTGTGCGTTATGAGAAAATAAATTTGCGGTGGGTTACCAGTGAATGAAATAGTGTGAAATAAAAATAAAAACAACGAAAGTTACTTAAAATTGACAAAAACACTATGTCCATATTCAAATTATTTAAATGAGAAGTTAAGCTATTATTTTTATTTCCGACGCGATTGTGGACTTGTGGATTTTAAAACTTCTTTATTATGTTTAAAGTACATAAGTCGGTAGAGCATATTCTCCACAAAACTATACATTACTTTCACCAAAACATATAGTGTAAAAAAGGATGAAACAAGTACACATTTTGTAGGGTTGCCATAATATGTTGTTATACTCCTTAAGTAATTCGTTTTGCTCAGAAACTACTTTAAAAGAATAATCTTTCACCTCTCCCAAAATAACATATACTTAAACACAACTTTGAATTGAAAAAATCTTGGAAACTTTGAAGTCTCATTTAAACAATCTAATAATAATAAAAAACAAAAAAATGCTAACCTACTGTTTATTTTTATTCACATACGATACAATGTCTACAAAAAAGGCCATAGGTGGGTGAGTATGATGAAAAAATTAATTTATTATTGGTCATTCATGTTTCACAATGCAACTTTCAATTCGAAAGTGATAAACTGACAACACCTATTCTTATGTTTTTTTAAGTATTGCCATCTAACGGGCGCTGACATTAATATTATGTAGGTTTTTTTTAATATTAGGTACATATATTTAAATATATAAAAGCCACAGCTGATATAAAATGATTCTCATGTCCGACCTGGATTCCTTATACGTAGGAGTTACGATTTAAAAAAATAAAATTGTTTTATTCACATAATTTTTAGTACCACACAAAAGTGGTTCACTTTTGTGTCGATACCTTGATACACTGCAACTTAAGACCTGCAGACTAATCAAACGTGTGTCGTAGGCCTTCATTCCCTTTAAACGATAACATAAGTACTCCTATATATGACTATATAGGAATAAATAGAATTATTCTCTTAAACCACCATATTTTATCACTTTTTATAACAAAACAAATCCACACAACGAAATAATGATCAATTATTTTTGTTATCGTACACGAACATAAATAATTGGCCTATTATTATCATAAATATGAATCAATTATTAATTAAACAAGAAAAAAATATTAATGGATTTCTAATGAAAAAGTTAATACATGAAACCATGTTTGTATACTCATTCATTTACAATTTCTACTAAGATAATAACATGATTTTAAAAATAAAAAACCTTCACTCGTTACAACCAAATCCTATAAAATTAAACTAAAAAAAAATATAGGCGCTTCTTATAAAATATTCAAAAGGAAATGGAACGAATTGGAAAATTGATATTATATCTCGTTATCCCATCTTAAAGGATGTTAAAAAACTGTCCATTTCATTAAATTTGATTACTACCAAAGCGTATAATTAGTACCGATTACAATCTACTAATATTTCACAGCATGCGTAGGCGATGAATTTAACATCAATTTGAGTATAACGGAATTAATAAAAAGTAACATAGACCTTATGAGGATAGTCAATTTTTATGACGAGGCTTGAATTTGTGAGCTATTGAAGTTTTTATTAAGGCTAAATATTTAATACTGAGAAATCAAATGAATCCTTCACAATTGATTTTGAATGAAGAATCTCACTGCTAAATAATATTTTTAGGTAAGGACATCATACTTTTTTTTATTTAATTAGTAGAATGACGTAAGTTGCAATCAGGATCATAGCAACATAACAAACTCAATATAACTGAACTAAAAATACTTCAACGCGTGAGTCGATCTGTTTTGAAACCAAGAAATAAGCAACGATTCAAATTTACATTTTACATTGCATTTTTTGAAGGGAATAGATTGAGTAAGTAAGGGTATAAAAAGAAGCAATGTAAAGCAAAACGTTGAAAAGTGCGATTTAACAAGTATTAGTAAGAGAATAATATCAGTGCCCTAAATGTGACACATGTATGAGTCAGGCGGGATGTTCTAAATGGGTTTTTTGTATTTCTGCAAACGTTATTGCAAAATTAATCTCCAAGTTTTATTTAATTTGTGGGTATTGAAATCTTTAATTGTTAATGTTGTTTTGGGTTGTTTTCAATGCATTCAATTTTATAAATCGAACCGTCTTCCTCACTCTAAAAAGTAGAATATGACTTTGTATAGATTTCAATAAAAATAAAATAAAAGTTATTTTCTACTTTTTATATTGAGGAAGTCGGTTTTAATTTTGGACAAAAAGTTATTATTTGAACGTAACTTAATGGGATTTCTAACTTCAAAATAATCTACGAAGCAGATAACTTGCTGTATGATTTATTTTATTTTTTATAATTTCCGTAGATCATGTGTAGCTTCTTATATTTTACACTAGCTTTCCGCCCGCGGCTTCGCACGCGTGGTCTACTAATTTCTGTATTTTGTAGAG
>LQNK01002552.1:13698-47032 GCA_001586405.1 Phoebis sennae | reverse complement strand
ACTAATTGGAAAACTAATTTCCTATGCTGTAGGTTAGAGCTATCTAAACTCAAACGCACGACTATTTCATCGAATGTCCTTAATACAACTCCATTACATATTTGCACGTGTTCCTGTAAAAATACGTTAGATTTATATTGGAATAAAACAAATCTTTATTAAAGCCTGCTCATAGATTATTATTTTATATTTTAACGATATTAATAGATTTTTTTTATGTTTTTCATTAAGCAAAAAGTATTGTATTTGAACGAAATTTCTCACGCACAGACTGATAAATTTATCTTGTAAAGTCGCAATCATTAAAAACGTTACTAAAACCAATTTCAGATATTTCAATTGATACAAGTATTACACATCAAATGTAAATAGAATCTACATCATAAATCTAAATATATGATTTAGATTAAGATTTTCTCGATCTATAATTCTTAAATAACAAAAATCCATACACAATTGTAAAACATACCTCTTCATTATACACAAACTTGTCTGAGGGTAGATACAACGGTCCCTCCAAGCCGTACTTGGGTATGAGCACTTGTAACGCGTTTCTTTTCACGGCTAGCACTACTGCTGACTCGATTTCTACTCGATTCTTGAATAGGATCTGTAGATACAATTTAAAATTTAATTTCGTGTCTCACTTTAAAGAAACCAACAAATATTTATAACTATTTTTATAATTGTACATTTAAATCAATTTAGTTCAATAAATTTTAAATTTTATTTTATTTTTAATCAATAAATTTAACCTGTCATTGTAAAATATTACAAAAATAAAAAGTTCCATTACTAATATAAATTCATGTTTTTTATTAATAACAAAACGGTAATGCAACAAAATAGGGCGTCATTTTATACTTACATGTAAGGGATTACACTGCCGCCCTGGAAACACAGCATAAAATTAAAAAAAGAACTTACATGTGTGTTCAAAGCGACAGAAGCCCTGCCCGCGTACTGCGCTTGTCTGTGCCTGTAGTTGAGGTTCTCACACAGAGACACCGCGTATTTCGTGTCCAAGATCGACGCGTGCGTCGCGTCCGCGCCGATGCACGCGGCGAGCAGGCGGTGCACGATCACGTCTGCGTATCTACAAAATATGAGCTAAATTTAGATTTTTTTGTTAATTTTAGTTTACAACACAAATTCTAATTATTTTTTTGCATATACATTACATTGTTGGAGTCACATACAATTATTTGGGTCATCATGTTTTGCCATTGGCGTGCAAATATTATGTTACAATTTTTTATTTATCATACATTTCAAAATAATACAAAAATGTCAAGTTACTTAAGAGTGAAATTAATAAATCTTTATCATTATTAAAAAAAATCCTGTGTCACACATCTGTATATATTATACGAATGTTTCTGATAGGACTTATGTTATTCGCGTGTGTGCATTTGTGCACGTATGTTTGTTTGCGTGCGTGCGTGATTTCTTACCTCCTAATCGGCGACGTAAAATGCGTGTAAATCGGACACGCGAGTCCATAATGATAGAACTCCTCCTGTGCTATAGTACCACTCGAGAAGTACACGGCTTGCTGCATACAGCGCGTGGCCATTATACGAAGGAGCGTGTTGAAGAACGGCCGGTCTGGGAGAATCGCTTCGTTGAGCGATTTCGAGAACGCTTTGTTCGTGGAAACGTCTAGATCGAAACCCTGGAAATTTATATTTTGGATTGTAACATAATAATAATAGCTCCCCTGACCGATTTCGGCCATGGTGGCCAATCTCAACAGTGACTAGCCAGCTGCGCTGGAGATATTATAGTAAACAAAGCGATCGGCACCCTTAAAAACTTTTATGAAGCAAAGAGAACCATAAAGACTTGGCTGACGTCCCTTAATTATGTGGAGACAGAGAATCTGCTCTTCTCCCCCAAATAAATCAGTCAAAAATCCCCCTCCTAAAACTGAGCACACGCATATATTTATTTGTATCCTCACATTATTCTTGAGACTTATTTAATGGGCTAACTGAATGTGATCTTGTATTTTCTCATAGGTTTTTACTCGAGCGCGCCTGTACAGTGACAACAGGAACATCATTTGTCAGGGCTCCCAAGATACAGGTTATTCCTAGTTTGGGGCCCACTGGCACTGCGCAATACATATAGTTTTAATTAATTTAATGAAATCTGTAATGAAATCTGTATGAACCATTATTGAAATTAAATGAATTTATTATTATTATTATTATTATTATATAGTCCACAAGTGTACGCGCGAACACAGGTGCACTCTCTTTTCCTTTTACTCTCATAACCCGATGGCACGGCAGACTGACACGACCGGAGAGAGATCAAGCGCATTGTAACATGAACAGTAGATGAATCAACATTCACCTACTTTTCAAATAATTGAAAGAGCATAAACTAATATTTGATATTAGATTATGTTGTTTCGTTTTGCTTTACTATGTTGCACCACGATGACATTGGCAAGCAAAATGAACTCTTTTACTATGGAGTTACAGTATATATTTGTAAAACTCGATTAATTATTCTATACCAAAGGTATAAAATAATACAATTAACTATTGCCTATTGCATGTTTATAAGCACTTTTGTCGAAAAATTTGTTCTTGGTTTGATATTTTAGCTTTGAAATTCCTCAAGGTACCTATTGAATAAAGGATTTAATATGTTGATTCTAGTAAATGAATGTGTTGGATGTCTTTTCAATAAGGCACTTTATGGGAATTCTGTTTTGATTTGCGCCACACTAACATGAACCCTTTTACCATAGAGTTAGAGTTTAGACTTGTAAAACTAATACAAAAAACACGGCACTAAAGAGATAAAATAATACCATACTATTTCCTTAGCTTAGTCATGTGAGTAAATATTTATATTTCAAAATTTGTTCTTGATCCGATGTTTTAGCTTTGAAATTTCTTAAGGTGCCTATTGAATAAAGGATTTAAGCTTCAACTTACTTGTTGAGCTGCCGCTTTCAAAAAAGTGTTGTTGTTAGTAGATGTGTTGGATGCCTTCTCAATAGATACTTTAGGGGAATTCCGCAGGGTCACTGTTGAATGAAGGGTTAGGGTATGCTTAAACTTACCTGTTGAGCTGCTGCTTTCAAAAAAGTGTTGTTGTTAGTAGATGTGTTGGATGCTTTCTCAATAGATACTTTAGGGGAATTCCGCAGGGTAACTGTTGAATGAAGGGTAAGGGTATGCTTTAACTTACTTGTTGAGCTGCTGCTTTCAAGAAAGTGTTAAAATTAGCAGGTGGAGGTGCCGGATGTCTCCTCAACAAGGCACTTTGCGGGAACTCCGCAGCAATATGTTGGGCCACGCTCACATTGGCGAGCAACATGAACTCCTCTACCATCGAGTTGGTGTCGAGGATCCGCTTCGCTTGCACTTCCATCGGTTCGTGCGTTTCGGAATCAACCTGAATAAATAAATAGTGAAACATAAATTTATTTCATTTCACAAAATTCTTCAACTTTAGACATATGATTGAATACTCTATGTACGCATTGAAATGTCTGTGACAGGAGTATTCACTCTTCGTGAATGTGTGTGTGTGTGAGAGATAGAGAGAGAGAGTATGAGTGAGTGTGAACGATAGTTTAAAAGAGCCAATTTTAAAACAAGAATTACATAAACATGTAATAGAATTATTTATTTAGTTTTTTTAAAAGAGCTTCCGAATCTAAGTAACTCTGAAGATTTTAACCACTCTGTTAGTGTTTTTTTTTGTATATATAAAAGAAAAAAACTTAACGTCTTCTTCAGAATTTATTTTCATCTAGAAATCCTAATTATATAAACATAAAATAATAGGTATAGGATCAATTATTTATATAGCGATGTTTCTGAGGGTCCTTAACTCCCTGGCTAAGAAAATTAAACAGAAGAGATTGGACAAAACAGCCTTGTTATTAGCGTCGCTAGAAATACGGTTTGAGGTAAGTCGTGTAAGATATATTTCAATATCTATAAAACTTTGTTATTAAGACCAATACTACTTTATGAAAAGACACAATGCAATATGAAAATAACCCAACTTCAACATTAGATTTAAAATTCCTTCCAACGTTTACAATTTTTTTACTATTTTTATATTAAATCCTTTGAATTTAAGACCCTCAGAAATGCCACTAATTCGTCGTTTCTAGAACTATCTACCGCTATTTTTACTCCTTTATATGGCAAAACTTACCTCATATCGCATTTCTGGGTAGGCCAATAACAAGGTTCTGATTAAGTTTTTTATCAAGGGAGTTAAAGACCCTCAGGAATATCGGTATTTCGGCGATTCTAGAACTATATAAGACTATTTTGGCTTCCTCGTTCAACCCGACTTACCTCAAACCGTATTTCTGGCGACGCCAATAGCAAGGCTCCATTGTCCAATCTCTTCTGCTTGACTTTCTTAGCCAGGGAGTTGAGAGCACGCAATGATATCGCTATTTCGTCGCTTCTAGAACTATCTATCGCTATTTATACCCCTTTATATGCCAAAATTTACCTCATATCGCATTTATGGGTAGGCCAATAACAAGATTCCAGTGTCCAATCTCTTCTGTTTAAGTTTCTTATCAAGGGAGTTAAAGACCCTCGGAAATATCGCTATTTCGGCGATTCTAGAACTATCTAAGACTATTTAGGCTTCCTCGTTTACCACGACTTACCTCAAACCGTATTTCTGGCGACGCCAATAACAAGGCTCCATTTTCCAATCTCCTCTGCCTAAGTTTCTTATCAAGGGATTTAAGGACCCTCAGAAATATCGCTATTTCGGCGATTCTAGAACTATCTACCACTATTTTGCCTTTTTTGTATTGTATGACTTACCTCAAACCGTATTTCCTGCGAGGCCAATAACAAGGCACCATTGTCCAATCTCTTCTGCTTAAGTTTCTTAGCCAGGGAGTTGAGAGCACGCAATGATATCGCTATTTCGTCACTTCTAGAACTATCTATCACTATTTATACCCCTTTATATGCCAAAATTTACCTCATATCGCATTTATGGGTAGGCCAATAACAAGATTCCAGTGTCCAATCTCTTCTGCTTAAGTTTCTTATCAAGGGAGTTAAGCATCCTCAGAAATATCGCTTTTTCGGCGATTCTAGAACTATCTAAGACTAATTAGGCTTCCTCGTTTAACGTGACTTACCTCAAACCGTATTTCTGGCGACGCCAATAACAAGGCTCCATTGTCCAATCTCTTCTGCTTAAGTTTCTTAGCCAGGGAGTTGAGAACACGCAATGATATCGCTATCTCGTCGCTTCTAGAACTATCTATCGCTATTTGAGCTTCTTCGTATGTCATGGCGGCGCGAGACTGAAAATATAAGGTTTTTTTTTTATTTTTGCTTCGAAAATTATAAAAAATTTAATTATGACCAAAATGTGTTTGAACTTTAGAGAATCATTCACAAACGTTTTAGAAATCTCAATAAATTTTGTTTGGACATGCTTTTTGACCAAACTCCGGCTTGAAAATTAATCAGTGAGCTATTATATATTCAATACATCATCTTTGAAAGCACTGTCTATATAATACAAACTACATAAACGATACTCTACTTGTTGGTGTCTATTTTATCGGCTATGTACTATTATGTTGTTCGTAATAGAAATGTACTGTGATTCTACACAACTGGCCAATAGATCTGATCAGTTGATCACAAATCACAGCTAGTCATATGACTATTTCCAAACTGAGGGTAGTTGGGTTGTGACGTCAATAAGACGTTCGAGCACCATGGTGGAACTGTTACTAATGATTACAAATACTGAATGTAGCTATCTTTTATATTAAACTTAGACAATTGACATTTGAAAGCAAAGATAACAACCTGAAATTGTTGCATCATGAAATTACAATTACTTCTACGGTAAAATATCTAATGCATTTAATAATTTAAATAAATAATTGAATATGACTGAACTTTGTAGTTAAACCATTTTATCTGTACCACCCATATTCGCAATAAAACGATTTTATTGATTTAAAACAAAATATTAAAAATACTATAAAGAAATATTACTAACATTATTAAATTAAAATAATCAGTTATTACCTTAATAACACTCTTGTGGAATTTCGTATGTAGCACATTTGCATTTTGATCGATTTGCCAAACGCACGAGAACGCGAGCCTCTCCTCACCTCCACGTAACGAACACAGATTTGAACTCAACAAATCTGAAAATTTATTATTTTCTAGTTTTTAAAAATGACCACTTAATGGACCACTCAGAAATATTAGAGAGTGGAAATATGGGGTGCATAGTAATCCATTATTAAAGATAGGATCTACGCCATGGCTTTCAATTTTCCGTCGAAATAACAATAGGAGCCACTGAAGAGAAATATATAGGTGTATATATTTTGTGTTATTGGTTGTGCTTCTTATGTGAATTAAAAAATAATAATAATAATAAAAAAAAATCAGGAGATCATCTTCTATCTAGTTAAAACTACCTTATTAATTAATATAAAAAAATTGCTTGCACTGTATGTTTTTACAAACCTGAGATCATATTCATACTTCAGTAAACCGTTTTTGGTTATGATAGAAACTTACCTGGGACCATATCAATCCTCTTCCCCACCAAGTAGACCGTAGTAGACCGTGATGCAGCTTCCTTATCCAACGCCGTATTTGGTCTCACGAAGTACGTGACATCAGCAATATGTACTCCCACTTCATACTTCAGTAGACCATCCTCGGTCTTCTCTGGTAGCAGCCTTGCGTGCAGAGCATCATCAATATCGGTACAGCCGGGCGGGTCTACTGAACACACACATATGGAGCGGAGGTCTTGGCGTTTCTTTATTTCCTAGAAGATAAAACAGATATAGTTTCATGTCGGCGTGGTGTTTGTCTATTTGTTTGCTAATATGTCCTAACTGTGGCACATCATGTAAAATCCATGATTTACAACAGGATGGTACAATTACCGTTCTATTTAAAATTTATGAAAAATTATGCATTTGCACAGAATATTTCACATAACAGATTATGTATTCTTATTAATATTGATCAATTATAACATTTAATTTAATTTTTCATGTAAAAAAATATAATTTCACACTAAATATCATCCTGGAGAAAAGCCTGCTCATAAGAAAGCAACTCATAAAGAAAACTTAGTAAAAAAATTATGAAAAACAAAGAAGAATTACGGCTACAGCAATATAAAACATTAGGCGAGGTCGACATTTTTGAAAAAACTACAAAATCCTCAATATCTCAAAACCAGTGATATTTTCGTATAATCTATCAAAAAACCCAATATAGGTCGGGTTTTTGATAGATTATTAGCTCAGCTATCATCCAAGAGATGCTTCACTCATTACGGGACACCCTGTATATTATTACCTCTTCCGGTATAGTCCAGTCGTTAGGCGGCAAACATGACAGTACAGCTTCACTGAACCTCGCGTGTGGTACATCGTGCTCCAATAATATGACTTCATTTTCAGCATCCTTGTCACCTGAAAAAAAAATTCAATTAATTCAAAATTATTCTTTAAAAATTGGTTCCGATATTTTTTCTTTTTCGTAGAAGTAATATTTTATTATAGTTATAATTACTTTATTATTATCATAATATTTAGTAATAAATAATTATTATGTTTATTTAAAAAAAGTTGCTTATGAGAAAAATTTGTAATGAATCAATAATACCTAAAGGGTGTCATCTATACCAATATTATAAAGAGGTAATTTCTGATATCTGAAAATACAGGACCGATTCGGATGAAATTTTGTATACATTCTTTGAAATCCCACAAATGACATAGGATAGTAATATAGGTGAAACAGTGGGTCTCAGCTAGTCAAAAATACAATAAAAGTTACCAATAGGTCCCAAAGCGCGCACAAAATGCCCCAGCGGGTACCGGCTGTTGCGCGGCCACGAGTCCAGCGCGACGAGTATCCGCTGCGACGCGAGCACGTCGCTCTGACGAGTCTCGATGCGGACTCGCGGTATCCTCCTCTCAGCCGGCGTGAATAGGTGACGGGTTGCTCCTGTACAAAGGTAATAGCAAAAATTCAAATTTTATTATTTATTTTACCAACATTTATTTTAAATATACTCGATAGACTGTATTGTCACTTCTTGATGGAAATGCATTTTATAATATTTTATAGAATTGAAACTATTTTTTACTCTATTTTCACATTTATTTATAGACTTTATTAAATTTACAACCGGTTTCGAACAACCTGACGATGATTGTTTGAATGTAAAAATTCTTATAATTTAATACATTGTATAGATTCTTTACTTTAACATAAATTGTGTGATTTTAAATCTGGAAGGCAGATTTACGGCACAAGATTATATCTTAGTGTAGGTCTGCAAGTCTCATTCAATTATGCAAAAAATCTAAATCGAATTTGTTTTGTATTGTGAATTTAATGTGTTATATGAATAAATTGTAAATAAGTTGAAATAAATGAATAAAAATAAATATTTACATTTTTCCCATTCAAAAATATTACATGGTAACTTATACATTCTCAAATGTAATAAACAATTAGAGGCAAACACAACATGCATATATAAAAAGACAAGTAAGAAGTAGATACAATAACCGGAACAAGATTTTTCTACTGTCTGTTAAAAAAAAAATTAATGGACTTTTTGCTGTAAAACATTTATTTGTATACAACTTTTAAAGGTCCTTAAATACTATTCATAAGTACTTTGTAAAAAGTTTATATGAATAAAAATATTTCCTATTCTATTCTAGGGTTGCCCGTAGTTAAACCCATGACATCTTAGTTATAATTATTATGCCAATCCGGAGGTTCCCAAACTGTGTGTCGCAGGAAGTATAGAGGGGCAAGCTTTCATTTATTATAGAATACAGACAATAAGAAATATATCACTGGACATTTTCTTACAACAACTATCATTAGAAATTAAAAAAAAATAGCTATTAGATCACAAGTAAAATGATGAATCCATGCAAGCGAATTCATCAAGGAAGAACAAAAACATTACAAGCATTACTATAGAAAGTACACCTACAGTCATTCCATAAAAAGGCACTTTTCAAAACTCACCAGGGAATTTGCTAGGCATCAAAATACCGCAATACTGCCTCCACTTCCTCCGTATAATCCCAACCACTTTTCCCGTAGGACTTATATCAGCACTCGCGGCAGATTTAGCATTATTCAGCAGAATTGTCTCTTCCTCCAGACAGTCTCCGGGATCATCGGCTTTGTCTTCTAGAACAATGTCGCTGGGTTTCCTCCATTCTTGTTCTGGGAGTATTTCAATGGCTACTATGTCTCCGTCTATAGCTCTGTTTATTCCAGAGTGACCTTGGAGTAGAATCTGTAATTTTATCATAAAAATTATTGACATGACAATTACAATTATATAATGTTTTATGACAATTTTTTTAAGAAAATAATATAAATTACACTAATATTTCATTCTTGTTATATTTTTAAGCATAATAGTATATTAATAATTATTTGCTTTTTTTTTGGATTTGTACGTAAATATTATGTTTTACTGTTTGCATCTTTGCTAGTATTTTCTATGCTTCTATATTTTTCTTTTTTTTATAAGAGGTTTAGTTAAGTTATAATAGAGTTAACCTAGATTCAATTATTGTTTTCATTATTTCACTTTAAGTTAACATACTTCTGTACTTATTTTTAATATTAGTTTTCAACATGTGTCACTTCTTTTAACCCGAACTTCTGGATCCACTGATCATCGTTAAAGTCCTTACAGACTTTAACAACATGCTGAGTGGTATCCATTTTATGACAGATTCACGGCCCTCATATATTTAGTCATTGTTACAACGTGTTTTACATATTAAGTTATCTTTAAGCATCAATTTTTTGATTATGTAGCTGTGTTCTGTTATAAATAAACTTTTCTTTCTTTCTTTCTTTCAATATTACTACTAATTCTAAACTGTATTGATTTGATTTGATTTAAAGATAATTATGGTTTTATTTTCTCTTTTCTACGGCTAAGTAAGGCTATCAAGTTTTTTTTTAATATTTTTATTTACAAAATACACTGCATCAAATAAAATATAAAAATATGAAAACAATTCTAAACAATAAACTTATTCTTCAACATAAAACATTCTGATCAAATCAAGATATTTAAAACAATAAATGTATAACCCCTGACATACCTGCTTTTCAAACCCAGAAACAGTAGCCGAGCCTTCCAAGAAATTATCTCTAGATGCATAAAACGTTCCCTGGTACAGTTTCCCGTTTCTGATACCAGCGTGTATCTGTGTCGGAGTCAAATGAGCAGGGTACAGGGCATCCTGAGAAAAACTCTCCGGCATCACATTCTTGGATAGCTTGTCCACAAGGCCGGGAAAGCCGGTCACGTTTTCTATGTAGTCCTTTACTGTAAGTGTTATAATAATATTATTACAACTTACTTAAGTGTAGGTTACTGTAAGTGTACTGTAAGTGTTATAATAAATAAGATGACTGAAACTGAAGTTAGTCTTGTGAAATAAATTAGTCAATTTAATGATATTCTATATTCTATAGTGATTCTGATATTCTATAGTAATATACACGTATCAGCTTGATAGCTGCCAGTGTATTAACAATAATAATAATAATAATTTAATGGCAAGACAACTATAGTATAAATTGTTACTATAGATCAATATAGGATTCTATTTAATTAAAGAAATAAGTTAAGGGATCATTATTTAATACCTTTATGTGAATGTAAGGAAGTTAGATATATCGAGAAGTTTTATGTGTATAATTTTTCAATTTTAATTAAAATTAATACTGAAAATCTTAGTGGTTTATAATGATGATAACTACCACTATTTCTTAACTGCTCTTTTAATAAAAGAAATAAAAAAAAGAAATAACAATAAAAACAAAAACAATAAAGGTATATTTCTAAATTTTTACCGGAACAACAAACAATGCCTTCCTCCTGTGCTATCTTCCTGTTATTCTCATCATCAGTCAACAGTACAACTTGGGGGAATTGCCCCGCCACCCCATTGGTCGAGAGGTGGTTTGAATACCACTTGGCGGCCTTACGGATGGCTCTGTCATTCCTGTCATTTGGCTTCTCGCCTGGATTACGCTCAATATATGTGTCTCTGTAATGTTAACGTCATTATTTAAATTAATTCGTAAAGAGTAACGAGTATGTATGACCATTATTTCTTAACAACACACTCACAGATTGGATAATAAAAGGCAGATGGAGTGCGGCCGAAGACTCAAGTGACGCCGAAAAGCAAATACAAAAATGTTCGTTTAGTTTGACACAACACATCACAATGGCTTCAAAATTTTACTAACACGTATACATATGTGTAGTTAGCGTCACTTGAGTCTTTGGAACACTCCATCTGCCTTTTATTCTCAAAACAGTGAACACAATATAGCTCCCCTGACCAATATTCGCCATGGTGGCTGATATTAATAGGAACTATACAGTAAATTTCCTAAATTAATGAGAAATTCTTCTATTTTTATGACCTCTGTTAAAAACAGATTTGACTGATTTTATACCCATTTGTTACTGATGATAAACTTTGTCTTTTGCCCCTATTAGGTATGGGACGGAAGTTAATGGCCGTTCTCTTGTTTTGCTTAGTAAAGTCAGACAAATCTATCTATTTGCACTTACTTTGATTTCAATATCCTAACAACGGATACATTTGCTATGACTTGTCTATCTATTGTCATATAATTTGACATAACAATCTATCCATAATCATTGATACATTATTGAAAATGGCCGTAAATCAGTTCTACTGATCAACTTTTATTTTAAAGCAAGTATCAGCCTTCTATGTCCTGCGATACTGAGAATTTTTGTTTGTCTTGAATTCTAGGATAGGTCCTAGGACTGGACTTGGGTTTGGACCCATGACCTCTCATAATGTCTGAAGGATACATAAACAATAATTGTACAATTTTTACTCACTTATGATGTTCATTCACAAATGAAAAGAACTTTCTCCTCTTATTACCAATCACTTCAAGGAGACGTTGGAATATAGCGGTGTTCTGATGCTTCACCTCATCTAACACAGTTTGTAAAACAATAACATTCTTCAAAGCATCATCTTCAAGAACATCAATTTGGTGCAATACTACATTTGTATCAAGAATTATGTAGTGGTTATAATCAAATAAGGCACAAATTGATTCCGGCTTAGCATCAAGAACATATTCGTCGTTTTTATGCGGACAAATTTTGCATGCTTCTGATCCGCATAGTAAATCATCTCTTAAATAATGTTCTCGTACAATCTAAAAAAAGTTAAAGCTTGATGACATAATTGTTATAGAATTTTGGTTTGAATTAGAATCGGTGTAATATACGTAAATTGTTCAAAATTACTGGACCGATTAAAAAAATTATTTTACCGTTTGAATCTTAGATTAACCCAGAGGAACATAAGGTATATTTTATACCGAAAAAGCAGTTAATACACGCGCGTGATCCGGCGGGCTAGTTATGTTCAAGAATACAGTAAGACATAACCTAACGTGATAATTTACAGTCCTGCTTCGCTGTTTATTTTTTAACACCCTTTAATATGGGTCCACAAATTGATGGTTTTAATGATTTATGGATAAAGTATGAGGTAAACAATGTACAATATAACCTTACTTTTAATATATTTCCTCTCTTGGTTTTTGTTAGAAATGTTCGCGTGGTCCACATTTTGATGAAATAGTTAATTACGATATAGTTTGCTTATTTTCAGCTTCTTTTTACAAAATTTTAATACAGGAGTATTATCTTTTTTACAAATTCCCACGTACAAACATCAAAACATACTGTTTACAAAATTTGATATTTTGTTTAAATATATTCATAGACATAGATACAAGCAAAAATTTGACAACTATAACAATGTTGCCATTTAGAACTGATGAAAATTGACTGTTGGACATATTAAGTAAGCAAATTTAATAACCTACTTTTCTAAATATCAAAAAAACACTACGTTTTTGATATTTGGTAGTATAGATTTAGAATTTTTTATTGATGAATTTATTCAGCATTTTTCCATCTATTTGACATTTTTAAAATATTGTACACTTAATCGCTTTATTGGTCGTAACTCGTAACCTTATAATAAATAAATTTTACTATCTAGTAAAACTAAGTAGATTTGCCGCTAATACAAGCACGAACACGAAAATAAAGATTTTTAAAATCGTTATATTTATTTTTTTTATTATTATGTAAAATCGGTAAAATAAATTTAATACAGTTGATACAGCTTTCTTTCCATTTATGACGTAGAATAATGATAAAATTATTTTAAAGTAAATAGACTTTCTACTTTAAGATTGCGAATGAAAGACTTGTATCCATGGTTATGAATTAATTAAAAAAAAAATAACAAGTTCTTTTTTATATTTTGGCCGCTTTTTTATATTTTCGGTTTATATTTTAAGTTCCATACCATTATAATTTATTACTTGTGATATTTTAATTGTGTAGTTAAGTCATCTTTAGAATAGGTAAAACCAATTTGAAAATGAAAGACAAAAGCCGATACGTAGAATATTGGAACTAAGAATACTTGTATTTTTTTGTAAGGAATTGTGCCAATATAGTCCGGTCAAATTGGACATTCGGTGCTACATAAATTCGCAACAAGCTGAATTTCGGTACAATTGTTCAAAACACGATAGGCCTACCGGGGAAACCGCGTTAAAAAAAACGCGCTAAGTAACCTCATAGGTGGCGTGGAAACGTGTGCATTTTATGACAATTGCAACTGTTACAACTTTTTACACTGCAATGTCTCCGAAACGGTGTCTCGTGAGAAAAAAAGTGTTGATATATTTTTTATAGATAATTTAATGATCTACAATTTTAGTCTGAGGTATGTTTCTGATAAAAACTACCGTTTTGCTGAAAATTGCCAAAAACTCATCTTTTTGACATTTGACCTTGAATAAAATTTGTTCCACACGGGAATGATGGGGAACTTTCAGCTATTGTTTATAATCGTGTTTTGAACATTTGTACTACTAGTATAGTATTATATTATCTGTGATTTGTACCAAAGTTCAGCTTGTTGCGAATTTATGTAATTTCACCCTAATTTTTTGGTCTAATTTGACCGGACTAATAATAATGGATTTGTTTCATAGTTTATGTTTCCATCCTGACGTTATACATTCTTTCGTTCTTTGACAAATTTAAAGCATTGATATATAAAAAATTCTAGATACACAGTCTCTTAAAAAAGTAACGCTATTTGATTGACCTACCTCTCGCTAAATCACAATATGTTACTTCATAGAATCATTCATAAAAACGGCAAAAACTAATCAATTAAGGTATCCGATATATTATTATTATAGATTATACGATATCCCATCCTTATTTATTCTTCTTGACGCAATATTATTATAACAATTTCTCAAAGAACACTCCGATATTTCGAACGTGCGTAAACTCAGGTGGCTATTTAAAATAAGTGCATAATTTTATGCACTTGTTTCTTGACTTTTTAATTTCTATGACGTTGATTGTGTATTAATTTTTTTTATATATTAATGGTTTTAGGATACATTTGTTATTTGATCTGTTGATCCGATTCTGTTAAGTCTTCTAAAGTTCCGTTCGGGATGTGATTTCTGGCCTTAGTGACCATCAGCAAACTGCGCGAATTAAGTTATCATTTTTTGCTTAAAATATAACCGACTTCCTACTAAACAGTTCCTTCTAAACTAGATGCAAAATGTTATAAGCCTATAAATAGTTAACGTACCGGCTTCGAGAAGACTTCAAAAATAAAATAAAAATTATTTAGTCCTCGGTAAACGGTGTCTGTGTGTGTATGCTTTGCTCGAGGGTGCTATGAACGTAGAGTGTCCATGTACCTATTTATATTTTGTGTTGGAGAGTGGATGCTGTGCATTGGCACCTCCCTCACAAATGCGAATCCGATCGGAAAGTACCGAATATCGGAACAAGATTCATACAAATTTCGGAAACCTCTTCGCTCCGACCCGAATCGGATTGGTGAATCAGTATTCGGTACCTTGGTACTTCTCAGGGAATATAAAGTACCCTGGTACTTTATTCCAGGTAAAATGTCTCAAGAAACGCGCATGCCGTCAAAGTGATATTACAAAAGTATTCCAATTAAGGAAGCACCCATTTAAAAACATTGTTTACTTTTGATTTACCCGTAATTATATTATGAGTTTAAGGCCGAAATGATAAGGTTTCCTTGTCACCAAACAAAGAGGCATTAATTATATTATTATTAATCTCGAGAGGTCTTTAAGTGCTATTTATTGCATTTAATAAGCAATATGCATATATATGTTTATAATGTCACTGTATAATTCATATACATACATATATTTTTGAGGTGTAGTGAGTAGGCATTGATATAATATGGATGAAAGGTCATAAGAAAATTGATAAATGAAATGACAAATTTTCTATCTACCATATTAAAAGTACTTTCCCTTCAGGTGGCATTACATTTCTATCTTGTATATACTTGATTACACTATAAACTAGCTGTGCCCCACGGTTTTACCCGCGTATATCTGTATTCCTCTCTCCCGTGGGGTTTGATCAAAATCCTTTCTCAGCGAACATAACCTAAAATTTGGCATGCAGGTAGATGTTATGATTTATGACGTCATCTACCTGCATGCCAAATTTCAGCCCGATCCGTCCCTCGGTCTGGGCTTTGCGTTGATAGATCACTATGTAAGTCAGTCACCTTTGAGTTTTATATATGTAGCTGATAGATTTTTGACGTCAAAATCTATTGTGATTAACAGCGTCGCTTATTTGAATTTTTGCTTGTTTTTGCACTTTTCAATATTTATTTTCCCATTTAAAACGAAACTATATTAAAAAGACTAATATGTATTTAGTTGAATCCAATGGAAGATTGTATAAGGAATAAAAATTGACGGTCATTTTAAGTTTAATTATTTATAAGAATGACTATATATTAATATACCTAGCTTCAAATCGCGTCACGTTATATAAAAACCTAGACGACTATCTACTGACCTCTATATTAGTTGTAGGTCAGTGTTGGAGTTAATTGCTGTTTTATAGAAATGGTAAGTACTAACTACTGTTTTATGTCAATGTCAGGTTTAAGTTGATACTTATATAGCGAAAGGCCGATCGCTAATAGGAGAGCAAAAATATTTATATAGAACATGGGTATTACAAATATCAACTTGGAGTTATTAAATTAAATTACGCCTGCCGTTATATTCATTTTTTTCATTGCTGTTTACAAATTAAAAGGCGCTTTATATTTGAATAATTTTATAGCATTGCATGCAAATTAACATATTTAAATTAAATACGTTATTTAAATACATGTTAATGTAAATGAAATTTCAATGTTTATTTGGGATAGCGATTAGCGATAGTGACTTACGGTCTTACTACAAAAAGTTAAACAACTTTTCGTCAACTTAAAAAAACGTTTCTACAAATTGTTGTTTAGTGTTAGTTTAGAGATAGACGCCTTACTAAACAGGTGTTAAATCAATGTTTACCCTAAACATACCTAAATGAGTTTTTTTTAGTTAGTTGTAGATATCTTGTTTACAACTAACTAAAAAAAACGTAACTGTGTTTCGTACGGTAAGCGTGCTGGAGGCTTGTATTCCCAGCATTATTCCTCTCCTTATCCCCTCCCCGTCCTTAAAACTGGCAAGGCAACTGCGACACATCCGTTGACTGCGGTCATTCACTCAGCTATATTTTAAATAAAATTTTTGAACATAAAAGCTGTTGTCGTAAGCCAACTGTATTCTATCATAGTAGTCAAAATTGTAAGAAGATACAATACAATAATTATAATACCTACATATAAGTAAAATAAATATAATTGACTATAAATTCATTCAAATGTTGAATTTTAATGTATTCGATGCAAATAAAGTATAAACATAAGTCGGCATTGAAATTGGATCACGTGACTGTGTGACTCATGTGTTCCAATAAAAGGAGGGCTTTTTAAATAAAATTTTATAGTCTACACGGCCTGGACTACTTTAGAAAATGGGACGGGAGTTTGTTAAGAACATAATATACTGTATAACGTTTACTTTAAATATATACCGAATGATTTTTAAATCGAGAGACGTATTCAATTCTTATTTTTTGACATAATTATCCTTTAAGTAGAATATGCGTGAACACTGTTCGCCCATGGATTAATGGTGCGTGCTCTATGTCAATATAATACGAAAAGTTAAATCGGTCTTTGTTAAATGCTGAATTATTGAATCTTAAAAAATCAATAATGCTACAATACATTCATATATTTTAGGAAACCTTTATTTTATTCATGCATATTTTTATGAGAACGAATAATCATAATGTTGGTTTGAATACGTCCCTCGACTATGTATATGGAACACAGGTTTTAACCAGAATTCCAATTCAAATTATTTCAATATTAATAAAATATTTCAAGGTTTGTTATGATACAAAAATAAAACGTGACAGAAGGGAATTCAATATGGTATATGTTATAAACATTTCGGTATATGAATCTGGATTTAAATTGCATTATTATTGAGAGAAGCAACAAAAATTGAAGATGTTCTAAGATAACCAATAAATAATATTACTTTTACGACGAAGGTTCTTGTTAGAGTAACTAAAAAAACTAAAAGTAAATAAATAATTTGTCAGATCATTTGGGACGACTTGGATCCAGTTGAACCGTCTTTATACAAAGTGACGTGGTCGAGGTGACGTTTTTTTACAACATTCATAACCTTTTTCACAAACAATATTCGTTCAAGTAAAGTAAAGCTTAAGACAATGCGTTCCAAATCACAAATCTTTAATTCAAAAGCAATAAGACTTAATTTAAAAGCGAAATGATAAACCGATACTCAAGTATCGTATCTAAATCGCTCGACTAACGCGCAAAATCGCTTGGGCTCTCCTATAAGGAATTAGAAAAATACATTGACGAGCATAGTCCGACCAAAAAACTGTAGATAAATCAGTTTTAATTTGAATTTTGAATTTTGAATTTTTCAATCAAATTTGAGTAAATAATTCGTACCGTGTTTATTGTTTAGAAACATTTTATTTTTGAAATCCATTTCCCAAACAAGCTTTTGCACTTTGATTAACATAATCCCCTATTATATTTAACGGATGTTTACTGTTTTTGTGTATAATTTATAATTGTTTTTTCCAAAAATATTTTAAAACAACACGCTTCGATACAATTGAATAACGAATACGACGATCTCAATATTTGGCCGCTTACTAGAAGGTGTAAAAAACAGCATTTACAAGACCCTTTTTGTGCCCATGTCACCTAACGGTAGTACATGAAGATGATTGATGCATAAGAATGCAAAAGATGCATTCCCTTTCTTAATTTACGCTGGCGCGGCGTTAGAATTGTCGGCTCGTACGGCCCGTTTCATAGGTATATATTTTGAGGCGTATCGTGACAAACGCAAAGATAAATTGCCCACGTCGATGCCGGCAGTCGCGTCTGAATCGCCCTACTGATACCAAGTCTGGTCTCGCGTATTGTTCCGTTGTAATATGTTGCTTTTTCGTAGCTGTGAAACGGTGATAGATTACGCATATCTTACACTGAACTTAGTGCATACGTGAATCAAGTGATAACGTTCGCATTAACTGTGCGTGGAATATAATAATCTGTGATATTCAGTGCTACTATTATCCATACCTATGCCTAGTAAGAAGAAAATCAAGTCTCCTCAACAATTATGGGAAAACCTATCATCTATATTTGTGGATTTTGTTGAAACAATATTTTTCAACTTGGGAGTATACGTCGGCCGGCATCCATGGAGAACTGTAATTATAACATGGGTTTTCGTGCTGGTGAGCTGCACCGGTCTGTTAAGATTCTACATAGAAAAAAATCCCATGAAACTCTGGGTGCCACCAGAATCCGATTTTTATCAAGATACGAACTGGTATATAGATAATTTTGGCACCAATTTTCGGATTCAGAATATTCTAGTCACAGCGGATAATGTTCTTGATTCTGAAGTCCTCACGGTGGTTAGTAATATAGCAAAAGAAATAAATTCAATTCGAATTAATCATAAAGATGTTATTTACACAGTTGAAGACTTGTGCTTTAAAATACCTAAAGTAAATATACTTAATTCAAATGGAAATTCTAGATCTGAGAATGAAAAACCAGCATCGAAGAAAAATGCTGGTACTGTAGATTTTTCCGACCCAGGTCTATGGGTGAGCGATGATTTTTATTGTAGTTTTCTAAAAACATTTCCACTAACATGTTTACAATACGACATCTTAGATTTATGGGGAAATGATCCTGAAACGATTAAAAACTTAACGAAGCATGACATTATTAAGAAAATAAATGAAGCAACCGACAATCCAGTCACGGGTCATCCGACCGACTTTGCAAAAATGCTGGGCGGTGTTGAAAGAGATAAAAATGGTTTAATTGTTTCTGCAAAATCTCTTTTAATAAGTTGGTACATGGATGTTAATATGACTGCGGTTGATCTCAGTGAAGTCGGTAATCTAGTAGGTACTGAAGACTGGGTTTCCGTTCAACTCGCAGCATGGGAAGAAGAATTTTTAAATAGTGTAAGAAACATGAATTATGAAGATATGAACATCCGTCTGTATTATGAATCTGGAAGAAGCTTTGCTGACGTAAGTGGTGAAGCAATGTTTCAAGAGATGGACAAATTAGCACTGGGTATAATTCTGATGTTTATATACGTACTGGTATCAGTTTCTCGTTTTAATTGGTTAGAAATGAGAATCACATTAGGTGGCGTCGGTTTAATGAGTGTAGGGATGGCGTACGTGACAGCTGTAAGCTGGTGCTCAATAATAGGGATTCCTTTTGGTCCAGTTCACTCTTCTTTACCTTTCTTGCTTATGGGTCTCGGCGTAGATGATATGTTTGTAATGAATGCCTGTTGGAAAATCGTAATGTCACACGATTCTCATAAAAGTGTGCCTGTTAAAATAGGTCTTATGCTAAAACATGCAGGTGTATCCATTGTTATCACTTCCTTCACTGATATAGTAGCTTTATTGATTGGTGCTATCACTATTCTACCGTCCTTAAAGTCATTTTGTATGTATGCCGCTATGGGTGTGTTCTTTATATTCATCTATTCAGTTACGTTTTATGTAGCAGTATTCACTTTAGACCTGAAAAGAATCGAAGACAAAAGAAATGGCTTTTTATTCTGTTATAAACACAAAAATGAGATCGCAATTTCTACAGAGAAAACTGTGTGTCAAAAATTATTAGAAAGTTTTTACAAGAATATTGTCTTCACAATTCCTGGTAAAACAGTCATATTACTTTTCACGCTCATTATGACTGGAATCAGTATAGAAGCTATTCTAAAGTTAGAACAGAGATTTGATCCAAAATGGTTCATCCCTGAAGATACTTATTACAAAGATTTTATCAATAAACATGAGCTTTATTATCCCGACGAAGGTAATCCTGCTATGGTATTCATGGGCAAAATGAATTATAGCAACGAATTTCCTAATCTATACAACATGGTTGAAACATTACAAAACCAATCATATATAGCAGAAGTAGTCACTTGGGTAGAACATTTCCGTGGTTATGTTCTACAAAATCATGATCGTGATTTGAAAAATGCTTCGTCTGTTTCACCTGAAGATTTCAATAAATATTTATCTAGATTTCTTTTCAGTTCTGTCGGAGGTCGGTTTCAGATTAATTTCAAATTTTCAGAACCGCTCGTCTGTGGCTCTCCAGTGCCTGAAATAAACGCTTGTTCAATGGCATTTAGATTTACTAAGCTTAATGGTCCGGATGAATATATTCCTGCAATGAACGATGTTAAGCGTGTAGTAAAATCTGCAAATATAACAACAGGGAGCGGATATCGCTCTGTTTGGTCCAAAGCCTTTGCCAACTGGGTCACGGATGAGATCATCGCTGTTGAAGTAGAAAGAAACATTGAATTAGCATTGATTTGTGTCATGGTCTGCACCATTATATTGATAACAAATTTACAGATGTGTTTGTGGATTTTCATATGTGTGTTGCTAACAATAATAAATGTGTTAGGTTGGATGCAAAGGTGGGGTATGACCGTGGATATTGTCTGTTGCATTGGTCTTGAACTTGCTATCGGTCTGTGTGTCGACTATGCGGCGCATGTAGGTCATTCGTTCTTAACGTTCACTCAAGGTTCTCGGAACGAAAGGGCGTTCAAGACGGTCACTTCGATAGGAACGGCTGTGTTGCTCGGTGGAGGTTCCACACTCTTATCTCTATCTCTTCTTAGTATGTCGAAAGCGTATACATTCCAATCATTCTTCAAGATATTCCTTTTAGTAATTTTATTCGGTTTGTTTAGTGGATTATTATTTTTACCAGTAGTTTTATCTCTCATAGGCCCGGCGGGCTACAAAAAAGCTGATGATAATCACGTCATCCCAGAAGCGGTAGAATTGAACGGCAAAGGCAATGAAAAAGAAAAACAAATAGATGATAGTTGAAATACGTAATTAAGTAGTTTTAAGAGTCAAATATAAGTACAATTGTGATATAGGGCGTATGAGGAATTATTGAGGGAAATGATTTCAATAATTATCAGCTGTTTATGTAGGTATGATTAGTGTTTGTGTAATATTCACTGATTTTGTACACACAAGCAGGGGATTAGTGATATTGAAGAGATAATGTTATCAAGATAAGTCGTAATCGGGTTCCTTGAATAATTACAAATGTGTGTGTTTTAAAACGGCTCAATTTAGATGTTTAAGTTCGTAAGACCCATTGCTGTGTATGTAACGTATTTATAAATACAGTTAATATATTTCTTTTCACGGTGCTCTCTGTTTCAAAAACGAAAGGCATAGGTATAAAAATGAGTTTTGAGCATGGAATATTTTTAAGTTTAATTGAAACATTTAATTATAAGACCATGGAAGTAAAATAAATGTTTTAACGAAGTCTCAAAAACAACAAGTCATAAAATATGTTAATATATATTTAATTATTCATGCACTATTTTATCATCATATAAAATCGTTATGTAAAACATTCGATAAATGGGAAGATAGCGTGGCATGTGTACAAGGCCGATAAATTATTTAAAATCAATTAAATTAACGCTTGTTGCGCCTTTTTGCAATAATTAGGTTTTATTACTAATGTTATGTTAAATAGCCTACCTAATAAAAAGGAAAAAGAATATTCCGAAGATTAGCACGTTTAAAAAGCGATAATTTCCATAATGTTAATATAGATTATTGTATCGATGATTGAATTAAAATGTAAGTATATAATTTTGTTTACATAAGCGTGATTGAGTCATGATAATTTACAATATGGTGGTAAATAGTGATAAATATTATCATACAATTTGCATGATACTTGAGCCCTGAATAAATAATTACGATTGTATTTATTCGAATTATTAGTATATATTTAATTTATCTTTTTTAAATAAACTACAACCTCGTATATTTATTTAAATGGAATCATGCAAATTGATATACTATGTATCGATTATGACGTAGAAGTTACCGCTACACTTATAATTTATTTTAAGAGCTTTTCTATATACAGCATGTTCTTTCTTATTTTATAATTGTACAAATAAAATGATCTTTTAAAATGGAAAAATAATACTTAATGTAAAAACATTAAATGATTTTTAATAAATCTTAATATGCCTATTTTAAAGTAAATAAACGCACTGTATAAATAATATTACGTCATAAATAACAATAAGCTCATTTATGTAAAAAAAAATATAAGCTATATAATTGTTTAATGATATATAATTAATACACGTTTCCTTACTGGATGCATTATTACGATTATTAAGTGTTAATACTTGCGTCAATGTACTAATATATATAAAAAGGTGTGCGTTGCGTGTAAAAATATGAAAGGGACCTGTAGGGAGATCGATACAAAACCAAATTTGTAATCAATTTGACCGTACGTACCGTTACCATTCAGTTATAGCTGGTAACACCCGTATTCACAAACAATACTTCAGTAAAGCAATAATACTTTGAAGTAAGATATTTCTTAATGCGTTCCAAATCTCAAGTATATTCTGAGGGCTAGGACCATTTTAGGTGAGGTGTTTGAGACAAGCTGAAAACTTGTATGATGGTTCTTTTTTACCCCGACATAGAACTGCAGACCTGGCTTTTTTGGAATACATCGTCGAATACAAATTTATGGGTCCCTGTGCGTAGTGAAATCATAGTATTGTTTATAAAAACGAGTGTTAATCGTTTTGTTGTAACTTTTTCCTTGAATAAAACACGTTGCTACAATTAAAGTTTCTTTACGGTTATGGTCATGATATAATGTCAGACTTACGATCAAGTAAGTGGAATAATAACATACGGTACCATATAAAATGAATAAGATATGAAATGTAAACACGCTAGTGAATGCGATCGTGATATTTTAGAATAAATTCGTTTTTTATGCGTAAACGACTGGTCTATTAATATTTAAAATGTAACGCAATTCCAGATAACTGTATGTAAATTGGAAATGTTATTCAAAAAATAAATCGTTACGGTATTTTATGTTACTAGTTATTGATTTAGCCTTTGTCTTTTCGTTTGTGATAGACATAACAAAATAATGATAATGTTTACTGTCATTTGTAACATATAGACAGTGTATAAATATAAATACAATTAACACGTTATAACGTGTTGTTCGGAAGACAATATTAAAAGAATAAGGGTCTGTCTTTTATATGGGCCTTACATATAGAAATGTGTGTTTTTAAATTAATAATAATATATGTTTAATATAACTCTCACCTAAAATACGTAAATACCTAATCAAAAAGCGAATTATCATATATTGTTACAGGAAAATGTTATTTACTTTATATTTTGACGAGAAATTGTAATAAAATTTTATATTTTTGTACCATAAATGTTTTGTAAAACGTATTTATTAGATATTACTAGATATTAATGAGTAAAATTTATAAATTAAGCTTATGTAAGCTCGTTTGTAATACTTAGTGAATATTAAATGATATTTATATTTTTCATTGTTGAGGAAAATATTTTGTATTGAAGTGAAATTTTGTAAAAATAAAATATAAATTGGGCTCGTATATGTTTGTTTTCTTTAACCTGAAAAAACAATTCATAAAAATCAGTATTTTTTCTTTATTAGCAACAATAATTGCTTGGAAATTAGATATAATATCCATAGTACAAGCTTAGCTTAGTTTGGGACTAGATGGTGTAGTGTTAAATGTCCCTGAATATTTATTATTATTCATTTATAAAACAAAATTTGATGCGTGCGATGAGAACGCTGCATAAGAATTAACTGAAAATCACTTGAAAATCGTTTAATTAAATATAAACAATACTGTTGTTATCATTTATTACAGTATCTTTATGCATATCTAAATTGACTAATGTTCCATTACGTGAGTTGTTGCTAACCTCAAGGAAAGATAAACAAACTTTTTACTACGGTGTAAAGTACAGAAATCCATCATGATATAAGGATTCAGCAATAGATCAATCAAAAGTATCATATTACATAATCCAGCCAATACCCTATATTTATATGAAATTTCGTCAAAATCCGTTCAGTAGTTTGGCGTAAATGACACTCAAACATCCAAACTTAATTTTTAACTAACTGATTCTAGCTAATTCCCCGCGGCTTCGCATAATTTTATATACTATTTTATTATATGTATTGATATAGCCTATAAAATATATGTTGCAAGTGGATAATGTAGCTTTCAATTTGTAGAATTTTTAAGATCGGTCCACTAGTTTTTAAGCCTATTCATTACAACCAAACAAAAAACAAAGTTTTTCTCTCTATAATATTAGTAAGAATAGATAAGAGTAGAAAAATATGCATATTGAATTTGTCAATGAACAGATATTTAAATAAACCAGGAATAAATAAAGATTACTAACGACGCATATGCCAGCTGTATAAAACGATTCAATTAACATACACGCATTTGAATAAAATCCACGCTTGTGATGAGATATAAATAAATATTAATCTTGACTCACTGCCATTCGTAGTGCAAATGTTAGATAAACTATATTTGTATACGTCACTATGTATATGTATAATGAAACATATAAAACGGTATGACTATACTAATATTATAAAGAGGAAACCTTTGAAATTTGTATGTTTGTATTGAATAGGCTCAAAAACTACTGGACCGATTTCAAAATTTCTTTTACCATTACTTAGAGGGATTCTTCCGAATCCGTTTAGGCTATATTTTATCCCGCAAAATGGATAGTATATAATATTATGCTACAGGAGCGAAGCCGCGCGGATCAGCTAGTGTATAATAAAACGGTAACGTGACCGTTTCTTTACATTAAATTTTTTCCAAAGATATAACCAAAGAAAAAAAATATAACCTTTGTAGACCACGACAGCGAAGTCGGAGGCGGAAAGCTAGTTATATAATCCTGATAATATTATATATGTGAAAGTTTGTGAGGATGTATGTACATTTGTTACTTTTTCACACAAAAACTACTGAACCAATTAAGATTATACTTGGTATGTACATATAATTTTAATTGATAATAATTTATTTTAATACCGGTGTTGCCATGGGATCACGGTATTAAAATTAATTAGTTTAGTGTTACGGTTGTATCCGCGAGGCGCGGCTAGTGTATGAAAATATTGTAATAGTAGAACAAAGAACATCATATGACTAATACATTGAGTACGATAAATATGCTATGTTATGTAGTAAGTATGAAATTTATATCGTTTTTATTGCAATATTATGTACATTGTAGGTAATATTAGTGGGTCGCTCCGATCTGGACCACGCGTTGTAATGTATAAATCAGTCAATCTATACAATTTGTGTACAAATTTTTATCAAGATAGGATAAACCATACTCCAGATATACTCGGGCAAATATTTACTTATATAAACCCCACCTTGCATCTTCGTAACAGTGAAAGGAAACAAAAATTTTTGCACTAATTTTAAATTATAAAATATAAAAATTATAGTAAGCATAATATTACATTTTTAATGGTTTTATTCTATATTTTTTTGGCCATTTTTAATCGAATAAGTAGCGTTCATTGACTGTCCCATAAAAACTTAAATTTTACTAAACCTACAAACTACATATTAAGTTTTGAGATGTTTTGTAATGAATCAAATATTTTTTTTTCAACCAATAGAAAAATTATGCAAACTAATTGCTGGAAACAAATTTATTGATATTTTCAGGCGTCAGGTGACGTCACAAATCCTAAAATTGCGATGTTGAAATGTTTTCGCCGCTAAGTACATATACCACTTCCAAACATCAATCGTCGGCCTAACGGCCGGCCAGTCCTGTGGTTCGGACTGGTCGATCCTCCCTTTTCGTTGGAGGAATAATGCCATTCGTAAACTGCATTTCATTACAACCTTATGAGCAATAGTCCTTCATCAGCCATTCCTAAATTGGTGACTCCGACGTGATTGTTCTCTTGTATTATTTAATGGATTTTTAAATTTCAAAGTATGACATTAGATGGTAAATAAGGCGATTAAAATTTTAGAAATCTAAAAAACGAGCAATGGCTCATAAAATAATATTAACAGAATATTATCTAAAAGTGTAAACCTGTAGACTTATATGATACGCAATCAATAATTATAATCACATCGCTTATTTAATATTTTAAGATTATTTCACTCGCTTGTAAGTTTAATAAATAATTTTATTTAATAATAAATTCATTTTTACGTTCATAATTATTGTCACAGATAATAATAGGTTCTTTGACAGGCCGATATATCTCACTACGGATCATCGCACGGCCGGCAAAAGTCGCTTATCGATACGTTTTACAAAAAAAATAATGGCCCAAAATTAAAAAGTTAAGCGTTTTATCTTTGCTGTAGTTTTTAAAAAATGATTGTGGTATAATATGGATACATTTTTACAAATAATTGTGTAAGTAAAGTATACATAATTACTAAATTAATCATATCTCTGCAAGACACTATTTTTCATAGATATTAAAATATTGAGTTAACTTTTAAATACAAGCAAGTGCAATAAATTTAGAGTTTTTAATTCAATGTGAAAAAGTATAAAATAAACAGGAATATGTCATAAATAGCTTTAGAATTGAAAATAATAAAAATATTGATTGCTTTTACGTACAAAGCGAAATCCAATGACAGGAAATACTTTTAAATTAAAAACAAGTGAAACCGACAAAAAATAAGTAGGCTCATAAAAGCGATATTGTTGTGATTTTTAGCCAATAATTGCGGAAATTTACCATGTTTAGGCTTAATATCCTCTGCGACAGGATGAGAGTAAGGTTTTCCGAGCGTATTTTTGTATATCCCTTTGACAGGCCTTACAGCCCAAACGGCCGCGACAGGACGGCTTTTGACATGTGACGTGTTTGTGGATTTTTTAGCCTTGTAGTAGTGACATTTGTTATTTATATATTTTCAAAATAGCGCTTGTATAGGGATGTATTTATTTTTTTTAAATTATAATAATTATGAATAATAAAGCTTGTTTATAAGTGAGTACAATTGCTTAGACTTTGTGTACGTTTTAAAAAGGCTAATCACCGACTTACCTCTAAATAAAAATTGCACAGTGAATAAGAATTGCACAGAAACGGATTTAGCTTCTGACCAAACCCCAATGCGAGGAACGGGATTTTTGTCTTAAAATAGTCCCTGAATCTTAAATTAGGACCTTGCAATTCCATTTTTATTAACAACCTCGTTAATTTTAAAAACTAGTTACAAATTAAATTATAATATTGTTTCTGAATAAAATTGATTGGAACGAATTGAATACATTCTTCTTTTGAATATCTTCTAAAATTTGTTTTCATATAGAAATGCAAAAGCCAAATGCAATTAGTATCACTCTTCTCTCTAGTTCTGTTCCTCTCCTTTCCCTTGAAAATCCTTTTTCCACTTTCCTCTTATGCTCGCGAAACACCTGCAACTCTTTAGTGTTGCAGGTGTTCGTGGGCCGCGGTAGTTGCTGAACACCAAGTGAACGTGAACCGCATGCACTTACAATGAATGTCCATGGAATATTTAAAAGGTGAACAAAATATGAAAAATTGTGAAGAAAATAAGTAACATTTTTATTTATGTGTCTGACCGCAGCCCATGAACGTTTGCAACAGCAAAGTGTCGCAGATTGCCGGCTTGAAGGAAGGGAAGGGGATAGGGAGAGGATTAATGATGGGATATTGGGACAGGAGTAGAATAGGAAAGAATGGATTGGGATGAGGACTCAGGGCACCCGCTCACCGTATGAAACACAGTGCAATACTGCTTCACGCCGATCTTCTGCTGGGGGTGGTTCATACTCCGGTGCGAGCTTGGCCCAATTGTGTAATGCTCGGCTCCTACTATTTTATTGCTGAAGGTGTTATAAAGCAAAATTACCCTCTGCCGCGTCTTACGACAACCACGATTAGAAATGGGGTGGCAACACATGTATTCTAACCCGTCGCCACACGGGTATAATTTTATTTTCTCACACAAACAGTTCGTACCTGCCAAATAGGTCACGTTCAAAAATGGCGGTACGAAGTCAGATCAAACATACTACTACATAATTGGAGAACTTCTGAATTGGAAACAAAGATGATTGGCCACCCTCTTATCTAATTAGGAACTAACTCAGAGATTGCCACCCGGCGCAAGCGCATCTCCGAATAAACGACCAATGGAAACTTGAGTCGATACCATAGATTAAGTAATGACTTTTTTCCTATATTTTGACCGGCTTTATTAAAATACTTATTAACCTGAATTGCTCTGTTCCGCTATACTAATACACTAAATTATGTAGGAATTTTGGTCCCGACGGGTAATTTACTCAAATTATATGCATTTTTAGGGTTAAAGTTTAGTTAACATTTTATAAAGTTATTCGTTTGAAACTGCAGTTTATAAGCGACATCGTGCAATGATACTTAAACAATAAGGCTAAAATTATTCAATTCAATTCGTTGAACGTGCAGAGAATTTAAGGCACCTATTTGATTATTTGAAATAACCTATAAGATAAATGAACAGTTTAATATTTAGTTTATTAATCTATACTAATATTATAAAGCTGAAGAGTTTGTTTGTTTGAATCGCGCTAATCTCAGGAACTACTAGTCCGATTCGAAAATTTTTTTTAGTGTTAGATAGCCCATTTATCGAGGAAGGCTATAGGCTATATATCATCCCGATATTCCCACGGGAGCGAAGCCCTGGGGCGCAGTTAGTATCACATAATTAGTAAGTATTGACTGCGGCCCGCGGGTTCACCCGCGTATATATCCTGTTCCCGTAGGATTACCAAAATCTATCTTGTGTCCTTTCTCATCTAATCTCGGTACGAAATTTCATCTACGTAGGATAGCTTTTAAGCCGGAAATCCCACGGGAATGGGATATATATATATACAATGGCGAAGTCACGGAGCACAACTAGTTATCAGATAAATTTAACATTCTACGGACGCTAAACCTAGTTGTAATAACTGATTTCTGTTTTGACCTTCAAAATAGATCATAAAAATATTCCTAGACGTATTATGTAAGAAGCTCTCTGTCTCAAAACGCGTTGCATTTTTAACTATAACTAAGCAACGTTAGAATATCAATTATGTTTGTGATATACATACAAAATATCCTCTTAAATCACTCTTACTATTAAAAAAAGACTAAATCTAAATCTATTCGATAGTTTTAAAGAAAAAGCATTGAGAAACGACTTTATTTATGTAGTGATTAAAATGCTTACTCATTATATGTTAATATAAAATACTAATATTTAGAGAGTCAAAATCTAATTTCCATCATAAACATTGAACAACCTCAATTCATTTTGATGCAACTTGTCTCGTTGCGTTGGTGCAATTGCATTTTAGTTTTGAAATATATTCAAAGTCGGTGCCTTTACTTATTTTAAATTTAACAAGATTTTTAACAAAAGTTTTAATTATTCCATTTTCAGTGACCCAATAACCCTTCACATCAGAGCTAGACACAATTAAACATTTGCTATAAGCAGAGCTTATTCTGTTGATTTACGAGGATTTCCCTGGAATATCTTCGATAGGGATGATTAAAATAAAAAAATAAAAATTTGTTTATTTTCTTCATCATCAGAAACATAAATTATAAAAGCAGGCAGGTGGCACAATGATATAGGTGAAGTGGCACCTGTGCTAGGCTGGGTATGACCCGCCTGTATGTACAGATGCCAGCTCCTTAACACTCGATCTGTTAGCATTAGCTTACTTTGCTAGATAATTATATTTTTAGTGAATATACAACCTAATATTAAAAAGAAAGTGTAATACAAACACAAAAATAAATAAATAATATGTGATATTATATATACATACATAATAGCTAGATATATAATAATAAAGTAATTGTGTGTGTGCGTGTGTGTGTGTGTGTGAGTGTGTGTGTGTGTGTGTGAGTGTGTGTGTTATACATTCAAGTTAATCATTTTATACTCATTAATTCTTCCGTTTCTTCATAAGAAAGATTAAGTAACCATTTTGTAACGGTAATTTTGCAACATTTAGTGTTCATTTTATATATATTAATATGTTTGTTAATTTTATTATAAACAATGCTTCCTAAAATGCAGTAAAATTTAGTTGTATAAAAGTGAAAGAATTTCTTCTCTTTACAAACAATATGGGACCGTCTCTTTGAATTGGCAGGAATTTTATTGTAGTCTAGATCACGATGTTGTTTTAAAACAATATGGAGTATAAATAACTGTCTGACTGTAAGCACTTGACAAATTTTGAAAAGATCACTGGTGGGGAAGTCAATGGGTTTAAATGTCATGACTTTTAAAACTGCTCTCTGAGCTCTTTCTGCAGAGAGAAGTACAGTTTTAGAGGCTCCGCCCCAGGCCGAGATACAGTATGTGATTATTGATTGACATAGGGAATAGTAGAAAGTTTTCATAATGTTGAGTTCCATTATGTACCGTAGCTTTTTAAATATAAAGATTACTTTTCTGACCCTAGCAGTAAGCAATTCTAGATGTTCGCGGAAGTTAAGATTTTGGTCGATTATAATTCCAAGATATTTTATTGATATGGTTCGAGATATAGGAGTACAGTTACATTGTAAATTACTAGCAGGGTAGGTACATGAATGAATTATTAATTTATGTTTTCCGATAATGTTTGTGAAATTAGTGTTACGCATAGCAAAAGTCATGTATTTGGTTTTAGAGATATTAAGTGTTAAAATATTTGACTTGAGCCAGTTAGCTACATGGTTAAGACCGTTCTGAGCGAGAGCAAAAGTGTCATGCCAGGTATTTGATGAAAAAATTATTACAGTATCATCAGCATACGATATTATATTCCCATTAGTCAGTTTAAGTTGGCAAAGATGATCTATATATATAAGGAAGAGGCTTGGGCCTAGGATACTTCCTTGCGGAACTCCAAAAGTGATCGACTGCTCACTACTTACGAAACCATCGACCTTTACCGCCTGGCTCCGTTCGGTCAGGAAACTTGTAAAAAGATCCAGGGGTTTCCCTCTTATACCTAGGTTTTGCAATTTGACAAGTAGCAAAGGGATTGACACAGTATCAAATGCCTTTGCGAGATCCAAAAACACAGCCAGACATTTTTTATCGAGGTCCAGGTTACCGACAATTATATCAATGAGTTTATGTACAGCGTCAGCTGTAGATTTAGATCTGCGAAAACCATATTGAGTGCTGGATAACAAATTGTATTTTTCAATATAGCTGATAAGTCTCACATTAATAAGTCTTTCAAGTATTTTTGATAGACACGGGAGAATAGGAATGGGTCTATAATTATTTATTGAAACCTTGTCACCGCCTTTATGTATGGGATGTATTATAGCTTTCTTGAAGATAGTAGGAAAAATACCAGAAGCAAAACACATATTAAAAAGATAAGTTAAAGGAGATACTAATAGGTCTTTGAAATCTTTTATGATCTTGGAAGAAATTCCGTCCCAACCCACCGCACAATCAGTTTTGAGCGCAAGTATGATGTTTTTGATCTCAGTAGTATCAGTGTCGGCGAGAAAAAATGAGTGCAAAGACGAAGCTTCGGCCGTATTGGTGTTTGGGGGATCAAATTTATCAGCCAAGAGTTTGCCGACGTTTGCAAAGTGATTATTAATTTTATTTACTGCATCTGGAGAACTGTTGAAGGAAGTCAATAATTCAAGTGCATTGTCTTTTTTCGGCAACAAATTAGCTAACGTTTTAACCGTTTTCCATAAAGTTTTATTATTCGATTTTGACCTTATAATTAAGTCACGTTCGTAAGCGCGTTTAATTTTTTTTAAAAGAGCATTACAAAAGTTTCTATACCTTTTATAAGTAGTGGATAGTGTTTCGTTATTGGGTGATTTTTTTAATTTTCTATGTAAATTATCCCTATTTCTAATGCACCGCAAGAGTCCTCCCAAAGACTTGAACTAGATCTATGGGACCATACAGTCTATGGAATGCAAAAAGAGTTTTTCAAATTGGTCCGTAATTGGCGAAGATATGCGGGAACATACTTAATATAATATAAATAAAAATACGGTTAATATATATAAAAATACGGTTCAATTCCGAACCTTCTTTTTTTGGTCGCTTAAAATCTCCACCTGGCAGGGCACAAATTTATAATATCGACATATTTTGTTGAAGACATCTGTGACGATTTCTGTCTGCAGTCTCCACAGAGTTGCCCCATTAGAACCGTTTCGTGCAACGACTGAATGTATTGTTTAGACCAGGGGTGCCCAACCTTAATTTTAATATACTTTGTGTGAAAAGTAAAAATGTGTTTTTCTCTAAATAGAAAAATAAAATAATGTAATTAAAGTAAATAACAAAAAATATCTGAAAATAAAATTATTAATTTTTTCGTATACTTTTCTTTATATCTCAGCTTTAACCCTTAAATGTGGCTATGATGTACATTTACGAGTTAATGCCAAATAAATGCTGCACATAGAATAAAATATTCATGTCTGTATCATTTTCTTCTATTTGTAGGAACTTTCTAATTATTCTACAAGTGTTAAGTATTGCGGCTTTTTGTTTTAATTGTTTGGGTATGACGCCTGTTGTAGAGAGAACTTATTATTATCATGGCCAAGGAGCACTTTAATAACATTATGGTTAGCACCGATCACGAAGCAATTTTGGTTCAAGTTTATTTATTTATTTATTTATTTATAGGTTTATCAACAAAATTACATGATAAAAAAACTTAC
>LQNK01002552.1:0-13496 GCA_001586405.1 Phoebis sennae | reverse complement strand
GAATGCTTCCATAACACATGATAAAAAAACTTACTGGCTAACTTAACACATGGGTTACATGTAAGTTGAGTGTCGTGATAGCAAAGGGTGGTAAATATGAAACCTTGGAAACGTTTCAGTCTCTTGTTATGATGAGTGGGGGCCTGGTGACCTATAGTACTTAGTTGCCTATTTCAGGCACCAGTCTTACACTTAATTTTAGATAAGGAGTCAAAATATTATTATGTATGTCTTATTAAGTAAGTGTGAAAATTAACAACTTTTTTTTTTATTTTATTTTATTTTGGACTCCGCGGACTGCTTTTCTGCAAATCTTTGGTTGGTATACCTAAGTATTTAAAAATATTGGATTCAAGTAGGCGGTATGAATTTGAAATGTTTCGCGGCCCAATTTTTGACGTCTGCGTACCATTGGTTACGCACCACTGCAGACTGTAGGAAAATTCAGCAATAGTTCGTTGGAATATTTAAATTTATTTATAGCTTATCAGATTTAATTAAAACAATGTGAATAAATTTATTAGATATGCTAATAACATTTCTTAAAACTTTTCGACAGAATCATACGTTAGGTCTGGTTGGTGTATGTAGTTTTCCATTCGTAAATATCAAAACATATTTTTTTCACAGTCTATATGACTTCCGCTTACATATTTTAGCTCGTTATAAATGTTACAATACTAAAAAGCAATTTAATAATAAGCGTAGATATTTGTTATATTTTAAGAAAGATATTTATTTTTAAAAAAGTTTATTTTTCAAATTGGCATAAATATATTTTTTTTAATTTACCACCGATTTGGAAGGCTGTAGCTACCGACTTGAACTGGCAAGAAACTCGATTCTTTTTTTTATACCGCAATAAAGAAATGTTTGAACAAGAAAGAAATGGTCGAGAAAGTTTAGTATTTATAATTAAAAATTCAGCGAAAGAAATGTTTTAGTTAGTGACGGGTCAAATAGTTGAAACTTTACCGAACCGGAAATTCGACCAAATTATTTGGTTTGCCATATTTTCATTATTTTGTTGTGCTTATTTTTTTTTAATAATTTAAGAAAATATTCGAACCGAATATATTCGGCCAAATACTAATAGTGCAAAAGATGCCGAATAAGTCAAATACCGAATACCAAATACATATACTACGCATCTATAGTTTTAATAAAACAACCTATATTAATATTATTCACAGCTAAATAAGTTCAGAAGGTGTTGAAAATGAAGATAGTAGTTCTAGAATATTCCTGTACTTACGGTTACTAATTGCGTATTCACGTACTATAGATATTCACAGTCTAATGTTATCATAATATTTGTAAAATGGTAAAGACTGGCTTGAGGTTTGCTTAGATAAAAAATTAACGAAGCGTGTAATATTTGTATTATTAACTAGCAGCTGACCCCTGGCGGGCGAGCTTCTTACCGCCATTTTTTCAATTTTTTATTATTTTATTTATTGAGCAACAAACGTTTGAGTACATTAATAATACTTATATCGAAACCTAGGTATATGGTAAACTTCTTGTTAAATGTGTAGGTTATTAATTTATTTATGTGTTTTATGCCCAGGTTCCTATAAAAATAAAACGAGATGTTTTACTTACGGATAGTACAATATCCTACTAGACGTAAGTCGCGTAAACATAACTCCAAAAACTTGGTTCCGATTGATTGATTAGATCCACTCGTTAATGAAAACGATTAGTATCTGTAACACTATGACGTTCCGTCGTTTATAGGAACCGGGCCTTATTTGACACACTCCTCTAATAATCTATACTAATATTATAAAGCTGAAGAGTTTGTTTGTTTGAACGCGCTAATCTCAGGAACTACTAATTCTATTCGAAATTTTTTTAGTGTTAGATAGCCAATTTATCGAAGAAGGCTATAGGTTACATATCATCCCGATATTCCTGCAGGAGCGAAGCCCTGGGGCGCAGCTAGCGGTCTATATAAGACAAAAATATTTTTTCAAATCGAATAGTTTTTAAGATTAGCGCGGTCAAACAAACAAACTCTTTAACTTTATATTATAAGTATACTGCCAGTTCCAAAGCATCGCTTATTTTTGCAAACAATAAATCGTTTTGTTTTCTAGAGACTTCATTCAGAAGGGCGGAACTTTTTATCAATTTGCATAGTAACCTTGTACCATATCAATAGGTTATTTAAGTTCATGTTTTATTATTTTATGTACGCGGTTTTTGAACCGACAATCAATCAACAAAAATAGATTTCTTCTCACTAAAAAGTAAAGCAAATAAATTTGATTTATTTTTGAATCTAGCTTTGAATTATAAATTATTATTATTATTTAATTTATCTTTGAATTTAATTTATTTTTAATCTGTTTATATTTAATAAGATTTTGTATCACTTCCTTATATGGTGGAATTGAAACCACTCGATGAATGATAGGACTTTTAGACATAAAAAAAGTTCTGCGTAAACACACATAAAAACAAACAAAAAGTCGAATTCAGAACCGAACAGAATTCTTTTGGAAGTCGGATTTCACACAAGAATTTTTCGAATAAAAGTAATTTTTCAAAAAACAATTAAGATGTTTTCCTTTATAACTTTAATATAATGAATGAATGAATGGACTCTTTATTGTGTGTTAAAGCTTACATAAAACTTAAAAACCTAAAAAAAAATAATAATATAATACCGGGTCGGCAAATATTAACGGCGTGATTTTAATTTCTATCATTAGGTATCTAATTATTAGAAACGCGTACTATGTAGAAACAAGCATTTATCTAAATAATACCACTTATCGTAAACTGGAACACTTGCCGTAGGCTTATCTTATCCCTAATAAACTAATTTACTTCTAGTAATAATACACTACGATAAGCATATCTAAACAAAAATATGATGCGGTCACTAAACTTAAATAATCTCAATATTTTCCAATATAAAAGATGCGGCAATACTAAACAAATATTTTGCAATACATTTTCTTTCCTCGTACAGGGAAGCTGTGGAACGACCTTCTATCTGCAGTATTTCCGAAAAAGTTCGACATTGGGGCCTTCAAGAGACGAGCCTATATGTCCATCAAAGGCCGGCAAAGCACCTGTGATACCCCCGGTGTTTCAGGTGTTCATGGGCGGCAGTGATCACTTAACATCAGGTGACCCACTTCCTCCTTTGCTTGCTCTGCCATAAAAAAAATACATTAAAAGTAAAATATGGTCTATCTTTATTGAGTTGTGGGCAAAAATCACCACTCAGTGCATTCCCAACAGGGGACGACGGTAGCGTGGCAGGCCCAAAAGGAGATGACGGGACAAACTTGACTCGTTCCAAAAAGACTGGACCACTATAGCCCAAAACAGGAAGGATTGGAAGAGGGAAAGGGAGGCTTTTGCCCAGCAGTGGGACATTACAGGCCCAAAATAAATAAAATAAAATTTATTAGGGTCTCGAACCTTTACAGGAAGAAAAAACGGAACGGAACATGATCACTTATTTTTTTCAATAATGGCTTACAGTTTCGCCACAGCGCCACTTATATGGATAGTTAATAGTATATAGTGGCTAATATGATGCGGTCACTAAACTTAAATAATCCGTATGTATAGCAGTAGCTGCAGTATCTATAATAAGTGAAATATATATTTTATAATTTTATTTCATCTTATTTATTTGTATTGTTATTTTTTATACACTATTTTTTTCACCACCTATTCTCGACTTTTCTTTCTTTTTTATTTTGCAAATCCTCACCTGGCGGTTGCTTGGAAGTGATCGTCTTATGCGATAAGGTCACTAATTTTTTACTTAATTCTAAACAAATTGTATAATATTTTATTATATTTTGTTATACTGGTAAAAATAAAGAGTATGTTATCTATCTATCTATTTAGTTGTAGTCAACCTTCGGTGCGTGAGTCCGACTCGCACTTGGCCGTGTGGTCGTTTCTTTAGCGCAACAAAAAGCCTTTCCATTTCAAGAAGTACATAAGTAATGAATATATAAATAGTTATTGTTTGTTAAATAGATTCTGGTTCATAGACGCGTTAGTATTCCGGAACGCTGGTTTTGCTACAAAAAATCTTGTAAGAATAAGTTTGGCATATGAAGAGTACAATTATTTTTATTATAGGTATACGCTTCTACAGACCAAAGGGCGAATTGGGCACATAATCCATTTCTTTGTCACGCCCGGCCCTACATCCCAAACTGCGCTGGTGCAAGAATATGAGGTGTTGTTGGATTCATTACCATTATGATAATAACATAGGCTATATACTATTTTGTCGCTGAAGATATTATGCAGCAAAATTACCCTCTGTCTCCTCTTACGACACCCACGGGTGGAAATGGGGTGTCGACACGTGTATTCTAACCCGTCGTCACAAATAATAAAGAGGGGGAAGGATTGTTTATTTTTTCATAATTAATAAAGCTTGTTAGTAGGCATCACTTCTATACCATGACCTACGGAAGCTTTAAAATAAAACAATCATTACACAATTATTCTTAACTCAAGAATCAAGAAACTCGTTAATTAAATAGAAAAACACGCAATTGCGAATTAGTCTGACATCAAGACAGATAGCTACGCTTACGCATAAACCTTATCATTTTCTTTAATAAGCTTTATTTCCCTTACAAGGATTATCGAGGCCTTGGCTGCTTCCGAACAATGTCATTTCGATATAAAACAAAGAGAAAAATTATTTTATTTATCGCTTTCTGTAAATAATTTACCTTGTGGTCAAAGGTAAATAATAAATTGCTGAGAATTTTTAAAATAAAATAAAATAAAATAAAAAATCCGTTTATTGCCAATCAAAAACTTAAAGAGTACAATAAAAATACAATCAAAAATATTAGGCAAAAGGGCTATATTCAGCATATGTTACGGGCATCCTAAGATGCCCGCAACGCTGTTTTTCAATATACCCCTTTCGGACAGATGTTAGCCGACAAGAATAGTTCTAAAAATAATAAAGAAAAAAAAAGGAAAATAAAAGCTACGTGAAAAGATTACGCTTGAAAAAAATTTTATCATTATCATTTAATTTCTGTGATTAAGCCTTTTAATTCAGATATCGTGAAAGGGACTGAGGCTTTTTAATCCTTAATATCATAATGTGAGTAATATATTTTTGTGCTTTCTTATAAAGTTTCTGATAGAAAAATCGTCAAATAACTGAACTAGACAAGCTTCTTTTTAACCAAATTACAAAAAAAAGGAGGAGGTTATCGATTCGACCTTTTTTTTATGTATGTTACCGCATATCTCCGGCGTTTATGGACCGATTTGGAAAATTTGCATTCGAAAGAGTAGAGTTAATGTGTGGTCCCATATAAATTTGGTTCAGGTCAGATCATCCATGTGGAAGATATTCCCGGGAACTCCTCGTAAATCACCGGAATAAGCTCTGCGGTTAAGGTTTAATGACGTATATATCAACTGAATTGTGACTAGGTGATGTGATTACCCTTCACAGGACACTAAAAAGGATAAAATAAAAATTTTTGCCAAAAAATAGAACCAACTTCCTCGTTCTAAAAAGTAGAAAATAACTTTTATTTCATTTTTGTTGAAATCTATACAAAGTCGGTGCCTTATCTATTTTCAATTTAACAAGATTTTGCACCGACTTTGTATAGATTTCAACAAAAATGAAATAAAAGTTATTTTCTACTTTTTAGAGCGAGGAAATCGGTTCTATTTTTTGGGAAAATTTTTTATTTAGTTCAGATTTCAGATTCCACCAGTTTGCACCTTAACCGGATTACTAAATAGTAGTGATGCGCTGACGACAGGCGTCACCGAATAGCCGAATAACGAATACTTTTCGGTCCAAATATTACCGAATCAAATATTCAGCCAAGCTAGCTAATTTTTTTTTATGGCAGAGCAGGCAAAGGAGGAAGTGCGTCACCTGATGTTAAGTGATCACCGCCGCCCATGAACACCTGAAACACTGGAGGGAATCACAGGTGCTTTGCCGGCCTTTGATGAACAAATACGCTCTTCTCTTGAAGGCCCCAATGTCGAATTTGTTCGGAAATACCGCAGATGGAAGGTCGTTCCACAGCTTCACCGTTCGAGGCAAGAAGTTGCGGGTGAAGCGATCTACCACCGTGCGCTTTACCCGCAACTTCTTCCCTCGGACGGTGAAGCGCACGGTGGTAGATCGCCAACCATCCAGATGGTGTGGATGGAAGGCGAGATGCATATACCAGTTCAAACATGAACGCTTGTAATTTTATGGTTATTCAACAAAATAGAAATCCTCGAACCGAATGTATTCGGTCAAATATGAATACTGAAAAAGATAAGTGGAAGTGGCCACCACATTTTTCAATCTGAACCCGTGTGCGTGTAAAAACCCCTCTACAGATCAGCAGACGAATACGCGGGCAAACCGAAGTTTTATTTGATTATTTTTTATATCCTGAATATGCATAGCATGAATATGTAACAGCCTCATTCATAAACGATAAATGTCAACACAATATATCCATTTAATAAGTTTTAATGTAATCAAAGATAATTAATGAGCTAAAAAATAAATAAATAAGTTGCATATGTCACTTCTAGATAAACATCTATTCGCAATTTTGAAAAAAACAACGTTTTTTAAAAGATTATTTTTAAAAAATATATTAAAGAATCAGAATTACGTAAAACCAAAAGGCCCCAGTCACCCGTGCCACTTGGAAATGCCAATCGGATCGGATTGGTATGTATTTATCATCCGATCGTTTTTATTTAATGCCAAGTAAGTAATGCCAGGTGAACCGTATACCGCGCTTGCCTGCTATAATATAAAAAAGTAGGCTTTGTTAAGCCTATCAAAATAACTAGCAGTACCCGCGGCTTCGCTCACGTGGAATTCAGTTTATGTGACAGACGGCTTATGCTACAGGCCCCTATAGTGTATTTTTTTTTATGTTAAAGCCGGCAAGCGTGGCATGCGGTTCACCTGATGTTAAGTGACTGACCGCAGCCCATGGACATCTGCAACACAGGAGTGTCGCAGATGCCTTGCCGGCTTGGAGAAAGGGGAGGGGATAAGGAGAGGATTAATGATAGGAAGTTGGGAGAGGGATGGGATGGAAATACAGGCCTCCGGGCACCAGCTCACCGTACGAAACACAGTGCAATACTGTTTCACGCCGGTCTTCTGCTGGGGGGTGGTAATTACACCGGTGCGAGCTTGCCCAATTTAGCAATGCTCGACTCCCACTCTTTTATGGCTGAAGATGTTGTGCAGCAGAATTACCCTCTATCGCCTCTTACGACACCCACGGGTAGAAATGGGGTGGTGACACACGTATTCTAACCCGTCGCCACACAGGCATAAAAAATATCTGACAATTTTCACTAACCAAACAAAGTTGCTCACACTTTAATTTTATTATTTTCACCCTTTTAAAAATAACGTCGGTCTTTACAGTACCACTTTTGTTTTCTACATCCTTGCCTGTACTTATCCAAACATGTCATTGGCACAGGCAAAAAGCATCCAAATCGGTGTTACAGTCAAATAAATCTAAGCGTAAAATAGCTGCCAAGTGCGAACCGGACTCACGCATGAAGGGTTCCTAGACAACAATATTTTTTTGGCCAACAAAACTGTTTTTTTTCATAGTATTTGTATGAATGTAAATTATATACCCGAGTGGCGACGGGTCAGAATACGTGTGTCGCCACCCCATTTCTACCCGTGGGTGTCGTAAAAGGCGACATACGGCAATTCTGTTACACAACATTGGGCCAAGCTCGCACCGATGTCATTACTACCCCACAGCAGAAGACAGGCGTGAAGCGGTATTGCTCTGTGTTTCGTACGGTCCTTTCGTACTTCCTATCATTAATCCTCTCCTTATTCCCTCCCCTTCCTTAAAGCCGGCAAGGCATCTGCGACACTTTTATGTTGCAGATGTTCATAACAAAAATTCAAAATTCAAAATAATTTATTGCATAAACACAGTGTCGTGTTTGCCAGGCATACCGGCATACTATATGTACAACAAATTTTGGTTAAAAGATTTTACTATGATCATATTTTTTTACATTTTTCACCCATGTAGTTTAAAGTTTAGAGGGAGGTTCCCCTCACAGACATTTTAGCACTTTGCAAATATCTATCTTTGGAACGATTGATTTTGAAATAAAAATGTTTACCTCAATGCCATTTTTCAGACCTATCTATAGACACGCTTCGCTATAGGTTTGGTGATTTTTTTTTTATGTACCAATTGGTACCTTGTATAAAGAGACCCTTCATATATAATTATACTAATAAACATTATTTTTTATTTTTCTATAAAAATCATGAAGCTAATAACAAAATACATTTTACAAAGTTTCAATTGTATACGTAATAGTTTCGGAATAATGTGGCAGTGACATACGGACGAATAGACGGACAGATGGTCATTTGAACATAAAGGATATAGAAATCCATGCTTCCCTACAAATTTTTGATTTTGGGTCTAATTAAATTAACAATGAACAAAATTGGAGGTATGGAGACTTAAATATTAAAAGCGTGAGGGTGATTATGTACATTTTATTTAGCGTTATGTTACACTTGTATCTATGATATTAATATGCTTTCACGCTCTTGTGAACTGTGAGCCAAGTGTGAGCTGAACTGAACTGTGAGTAATAAACGTGCCAGTGTGATGACGCTGTGACGCCTAACTAAGCGTTCATTGCATTGCATGAAAGTCTCTGAATAAGGTGCCAGAGCGTGGCCGCTCCCGGTCAGTAGACAACAGGAGATCCCGCTCCTGCTCATTTTCCTAACACATAGTTCGCGTCACGTACAGTATAGAATATAGGTCTAATGAAAATTAATCCTGTCCACGTTTTTTTTATTATTACATACCTTAGCCCGCGCCAACGACGTGCCTATTAAATATGAAGCCGATCGTTCATTCTGTTGCTTGAAAATGTCTGGACTAAGAGACACGATTTGTTTCGAGTGCGACTATTAAATCTATTTTATGGTTTAATCATCGCAATATCAAACAGGGACTAACATTCCCAATAAAATCTATTATTGCAGGTGTACTTAGAAAGGTTCGTAATCGTGATCAAGTTTTGTAACAATGGGTAAATATTACTAACCGACTTGTCCCTTTCTAATTGTTTCGTCCATAAAATAAATAACATTATCTAATAGTCTAGCCTTATCTTAATATTTTCAACAGTTATTAAGGAAATAAACATTAATTAACAATTTATGTTACTAAATAGGTATTTTGAATTAATTTCTTAAGAAAAAAAAATCATTGCCAGTTTACATAAACAATAACGTCAGAATGTAACAAAAATATATTTTTGGGATTTAATAAAATAATAATAATAATAAAATCTTTTATTTGGCATACATGCATACAAAAAAAATATATATATAAATAAAACACTTTTTACTCTTCTGTAACATGATGCCAAAAACGGCTTGCCATCAGCACAAAAACTGCAACGCATCTGGCGCTGCAGCGCTGGTTTTCGGACAAGACGTTAAGTTTGTTTTTCTATTTATTACGGCATTCACGGTCATTAAGATTTAAAGTGATATATGATATGATACATATGTAGGTGTACAAAAATTTAATAAATGCAAACTCATTACTAAGTACGCCTTCATTCCATCAACATTAAATATATAGCTCACATATATAATAATAATAATACTGATATTGACGTATTTAATTAAAAATATATATTTTTTAAGTATGACGGCTGGACACGATCAGATATGGACAACTGCCGCTGATATGTCAAAAGATACAGCTTGAATCTTTGTTTGAAAGTTTGAATAGAATTTAGTGCTCGCATCGGCGGTGGTATATTGTTCCAGCACTTCGTAGCCGCATATCTGAAAGTGCCTTTGAAAGCAGAAGTGTTGTACCACGGTAAACAAAGAGCTTTATTTTGTTTGTAACGTGTTACACCAGTTCCAAGGTGCCATGTAAGTTTATCAGTGAGAAATTTTGGCTTCTGATTCTTTATAGCTCCGAAAAGAAGAGTACCCAAATGTAGTTCCCTTCTTAGAATCATCTTTAAAAAATCATTTTTATACAAAAAAGGTGTGACGTGAGTGCGAGGCGGAATGTCGAAACAAAAACGGGCACAGGCATTTTGCACCCTCTGTATTATACGCTCTGTCCGCGCGAATAGGCGAGGTCCATAAACTACATCACCATAATTCAGGATTTCGACAGGATCAGACTATCGCATAATCTAATTCTTAAATCAGTATTCAAAAATTCCCACACCCGATATAAAACCTTTAGCCTATACAAACAATTTTTCACCGTATCTCCCACATACTTTTCAAAGCGCAGGTCAGGATCCAATTCAAAACCCAGACTACGAGCTTCTAATACAAATTCTACATCTTCTCCGCAAACTGATATTTTTGGGTCCTGATTAGTAATTTCTGATACCTGCTTCATTGTTCCAGTAACTAAACACTTCGTTTTGGACGGGTTAAGCACGAGCGAATGGTTTTCAGCCCATATAGCTATACGTTGAAGGTCTTCGTTAATTTTAGTTGCAGCAACTAGTACCCTTTTTCGACGTTTAGCTATATATTATTAAAAAATTACAGACTAACAAAATGCAGTCAGGCCTATAAGTTCCAATTGTTTCAATTCTTTACAATCTGGATCTCTTGTTACTACTCTCTCTCAGGTATGGAAACGTTTAGGTCCCGTCATACTCCTGTATACTTGCCCATGTGTTACCACTTACCACTCATTTATGCGCTGTTTCTGAGTGACTTTAACTCTAGTCTGACAGTTAAATTTAATGAATCCATACACGGAATAGAAAAAACAAGTGGAAGTGCCCTGCTGCTCTAGACTGCGACAATTAACTTTGCGTCGATGTACAGACTTAGTACAACATCGGTCCAGTCGCTATTCGCTACTTGATGTGACATAACGTCTCTACTTCAGATATAAAATATTGAAATCAGGCGTTATTGCGCAATTATAAATTGTAAAAACGATCCAGCATCATAAATAAGTCTCGTGGCGATGTATCTTCTCACCAACAAATTCGAAAGTTTGTTTTAATACAATAAAATGTAAATTATTGTGAAAATAAAAATTTCGTATTTTTTCTGAAATTAAAAAATAACTTATGCTGTTGATTTAAAGTACATAATTGACTTTAATACGTACCTAAATTAAATGATTTAAGTTCTAGAAGCTTCGATGAGGGATGTGACAAATTTGTTATCGATAAATTAGTGAAATTAATATTGTAAATACAATTTACCATTACGTAAATTTAATAAAATCAGCTAAAAGTGTTTATGGACTCGCATACGTAGGATTTTAAACCATCATATAAAATGTAACACTGCAAACCACAAAAACAAATTGAAAATAAGTAGTATTAAAATATATATTAATTTTTATAATACAAATTTATTAAGGAATCAGTTAGGATACTAATTTGGATTTTTGAAATGTTAAGACATATTACCACACCTAAAATTATCAATCAAATTTATAAATCATTGGTGCAATCTGTAGTAAGTTATTGTATACCTGTCTGGGGTGGAGCAAGTAAAACAAAACTCTTAGAAGTAGAACGAGCCCATCGTTGTCTTCTTAAAGTTATGTATTTTAAGCCACGGAGGTTCCCTACGACTGAGTTATATAAAGTCTCTGACGCCCTGACAGTGAGGCAGTTATATATATTATTAGCCGCTACTAAAATTCGCAAAATGGTTCCTTTTGGGAAATTATATGAGAATAGAAGAAGAAGAAAAGATGTTATCAGCGTTACTTGTACTAAAACTGTTTTTGCTTCACACCAATTTATGGCCAGATCTGCTTACCTTTACAATCGTTTGAACAATGTACTGGATATACATGATCTCAACCATCGTGACTTTCAAAAAAAAGTTACTGATTGGTTAAAAACGCTTACCTACGAGGATACTGAGGCGCTTCTCCATTACGTAATTCCATAATAGAATTTATAATAAATTCTAACAGCTCAAACACACATACACATACATGTACATTCACATACACTAACAAACACACAGACACACACACACACTCTACACTAATTGTACTAATTTTGCATGCATATTTGATTTCGACTTATAATTGTATATAGATTCTAGTTAAGGAAGAGCGGGTCCTCCTGACACAGGTTTTCTTTAAAACTTACTAGGAGGTCCCTTCTACTACTTAAGATAAAATATTGTATAAGTATTGAAATAAATATTTTTTCATTTTCATTTTCAGGACGACTTCCTCCTCTTGGAGTTCTTAAATTTATGTTAAATTATTTTTCAGGAATAGTTGAAATTTAACTAATATCGATATGTAGTTATCGATACAATCAATCACTGGGTGAGTAGCAAAGTGACAAATGTGTGACAAACGGTTGTACCGTAAATATAACATTTATTTAAAAGGTGTTAAAGATCAAAATTTAATGAATTTATAATATCGCCCTCTAGCTTTGAATAGTTAGAAATTTATGCTAGATGGAGAATTGATTCAACAGATAAACTAATTACTACCTTACTGTCATACAAAAAGACTTTATTTTAAATAACAATAAAAACGATTTTCAACCGAAATGTTTTTTAGTGTGCGTTCCCCCCGCGGAAAAGTGTCGAATTTTTAAAACTTTCTTTGGCAGCTATTTAGTGTGTCGGGTCGTGTAATTGTGTGTGCAATTTTTAAATTTGTGCGTTCAGTAGTTTTGGAGAAAACCGACAAAAACTGTTTATATATGCATACCTTTCAGTTTGCCAATTTATTAAAAATTTGTTAAATCACGCATTAAAATTGACATAGCGATTTTTCATATAATTTGTTATATCTTTTTACATACAAATAGTACACTAATGAAACTTAACAAGAAGTTGAACATTATTGTAAGGTATTTTCTGGCATTTTTATTTAGTCTCTAACCCTCTTATTTGAAGCAGTAAGTCAAAAAAACACTTATTTTATTTTAATTTATATCGCCTAAACAGTTTATTTTTTTAAAATAGTTTTTTCATAAATCATGCACACAAATTAATAGCTATGTATGTAAAAAAAATCGTATATGTCCGACCACTAGTTTCAGAGATCCAGCATTTGGAAAAAAGTCCTCCTAGCAGAATCTTGAATAACTTCGGAGCCCTATGACGTACAAATTTCATTTTTACACACACAATTAGAGCTCGTGACACACTAATTATGTGCAAAAAAATTTTTTCAGTAGGACCATTTTTTAAAAAAAGTTTCCGCTGGGAGAACGTTCCCCCAGCGGAAACTGTTTTTGTCGGTTTTCTCCAAAACTACTGGACGCACAAATTTAAAAATTGCACACACAATTACACGACCCGACACACTAAATAGTTGCCAAAGAAAGTTTTAAAAATTCGACACTTTTCCGCGGGGGGAACGCACACGTTTTTTACACGGAATAGAAAAAACAAGTGGAAGTGCCCTGCTGCTCTAGCCTGCGACTTTTAACTT
>LQNK01002550.1:32883-68102 GCA_001586405.1 Phoebis sennae | reverse complement strand
CAGGACAGTAAGCGATAATACTTTTCTAATAGTATTAACATAATGTAAGGACATATAATTTGGATACATATTTAAGTTTTAGTTACAGCTATTTCGTGTCCTACATTCATTTTGACTGGAAGTATATCGGTTGTTAATCGGTTCCTTATTTCTAGATTTGTTTTACTCAGACTTCAACCTAAATAGCATTGTGATACAATATCTATAGTATGTGAAATGAAAGCTGTAAGATTAAATGCCGATAATTCGCGGTTTAGTAGTAATGTTTTTGTTCATGATTTCGTTACAAATTTTGTAGGTCAGATCAGGTTAGGTTCTGTAGATCTAAGACTGCCTTTCAATATAGATCAAAATACGTGTTGAGTCTTTCCCCAGTACTATTGAAGGATCGAAATTAAAGAATGCTTAAGAGTACGTAATATGTATTCTTGTGATCGTGACGGTAGAAGCTTTATTAGTGGAGAATTGGAATCGTATGTTGGAGTTAAAAGTGCAATAACGGGACATTTAAGATTTAGATTTGCTGTGTAGAATTTCCAAAATAGCTGGATATGTTTTGTAGTAACGTACCATCTACACATGGCTCATTTTTATACCTTTTTTTTATTTGAATGTAATCTGGATGCAATATCTACATACGAAGGGACTCGTTTTTAAGCGGATGGCCGACTGTAACATTAATAATTATATCTACGGAATATAGTACAACATTAAGAATCATATTTACTGTGAAGGTAGATGATAAAAAGTAGTGATGGCAAATGGTATAAAAGATTGGTGTCGCTATAGAATCGGTTCAGTATTGTACGTTAGCTTTAGGCTGTTACTATGCTCGAATAGTGAACCAAAAGGTATAATACGCTAACCATGAGAAGGGAACAGTTTTATTTAGAGTCTAATATAGCATCTCTGACGTTGTAAAAGGAGTATTGTTATACTATTTACCTGATATTGATATCCTGTAAATTTATAACTGTAGTCAAGTTCAAGTAAAAACACAAGTTAATTAATTTTATTTCGCTGACGTAGAACCCTTACAGGTTGTCATAGACCCTTAGATGTCGATATAGACCACTTTGGGAGGCACTGATCTAATCATTATAAGATAGATAGGTAAAGAAGTGCACACATACACTCCATTCGCTTAATACGATATCTTGAGTCAAGTTGAGCGCAGATGCCATCCATTTGTAGATTTAAAATGTAGTACATACTCCTTTGTAACTGTTACATATATCATTTCTACATATAAAGTCAAATTTAGTAGTTACTCGTCAGTATAACACAGCAGATATTCTTCTTCAATGTAATATAAACCTATTGTTTTGTATAGTCGTAAACAAACGTCATAAATCTACATAAAATACGACCATATTTTATTTATATTTCAAAAAGCATCGATTTCGCCCAAAAATTCCATTGCCTTCAAACCTTTTGCAACTCAATAATTTACACATATTCAGTGACGTTATACATTTCCGATAAAAAAGTGTCATCATTTATTCAAAAACTAAAATCTAGCTAGCTACACCTGGCCAGGTGCCAGAATATAGTTCATTCACACCCCACTTGCAACGAAACTGTGAGACTCATATAATTACTGTTTAGAAAATAGGTTAGTGTTTTGTGCCATTGTTCTCGAATGAAGCTATCAGGTGTTTCATTGTTTTTTTTACAGGCAAGCGGAGCATACGGTTCACCTGATGTTAAGTGACTGACCGAAGCCCATGCACATCTACAGTGTCGCAGATGTCTTGTCAGCTAAAAAGAGGAAGGAGGGGAGAGGATTAATGATAGAAAATTGGGAGAGTAGCAGAACAGGATGGGAGTGGAATAGGATGGGAATACTGGCCTCCGGACCCCGCTCACCGTACGAAACAGTGCAATACTATGTATCGCCTCGTATCTCATAAACCGTGATGAAATTGTCACAAATTATGTACTTGTGTTGGGTCTAGGTTCGATCCCCACGAGTAGAAAATTATGATGTGATAAACATTGAATTTTTTTTTTGTCTGAGTGTTAATTTATTTATAGTAGGTATTTACAAAAAAAATATGTTTAAGAATGTCGACAAATTATCTAGTTTCCATAGAACAAGCTTTGCTTAGTTTGGGCCTAGATGACGTTGTGTTAAATTTCCAGGATGTTTATTTATATTACCTAATATTATAAAGAGGACAGATTTGTTTTTTGCATTGAATAGGCTCTGAAACTACAAGACCGATTTCGATGAAATTTTGTGCAAAGAATCTTTGAAACCCCAGGAATGATATAGGATAGTTTATATCTTGAAGATCTTATGGGATGGATTTAAATGCGAATGAAACCGCGGAGCTCAGCTAGTTTATAAACCGCTATTAATATAGATATTAGTACGAATGAAAAATTACTAAACGAATCGATAACCAAATATCTTTATTGATTAATGAAAGTATAGACGAGGCACTGAAAGATATATCGCTTAACCTTCAAATGAGCGGTTATATAAATCAGATTATATAAATAAGAACTATTTTTATGTGCAGACATTGATCTTGAGCAAAGAACACGTTCTTTCGTGTATGTAATCCTTCCTAGTGAATCATTTTAAAAGTAAAAAAATCGCATCAAAATCCGCGTAGTTTTAAAGATCTAATAATAGCTTTCAGCCGTGGTGGCTAATCTCAACATAGACTAGCCAGCTGCGAAAGAGATATTATAGTGCACAAGTGTACGCGGGAACACAGGACCACTCTCTATTCCTTTACTCTCATAATCCGATGGCCTTTTTGGCCCCACCCGGGATTCGAACCCAAGACCTCTCGATCTGTAGTCAAAGATGCAACCACTAGACCAACGAGGCAGTAATTTAAAGATCTTAGTAAACATAGGGACAGACATAGGAACTTGGTATCTTATATACTACTTTTTCCTTAGTTTCATTCCGCGGCTTTGCTCGCGTTAAATTCAAGATCTATAGACAACAAGTATTCTATCATAGCAGAAATAGCCTATTTCTATACGAAATTTCATCAAAATCTGTTGGGTGGTTGCGACACACAAACATCTAAATATCCAAACTTTTTCATCTATATTACAATGACGGGTTTGTTACAACAACAATTCGAGATCTGCTGGAAAAAAATGCGGCAGAAAATAGACATAGTCATCTTTTTTTTATCTTTCTTTTTTATTTGTAATTTTGATTTGTTTCTTTCTTTTTGTAATGTGTTCATCTGTACTGCTGAATAAATTTTTATAATATTTCTTTTTCTTTCTAAACCAGTCACCTGTGGCGTGCAGACGTATCCGTTGAGCTATGTGCCTGCTTACTGATATTTGAATCTTATTTAATGCTCACCTACAACCATAGGACATAACAAATAGAATTGTCCTTGCACAGTGATGATGGCTCATCGAGCTTCTGATGTGCGACGCACAGTTTGGGAACCTCTAAACAATATAACCTTAAGCCGGCAAGGCATCTGCGATATTTTATGTTGTAGATGTTTATGGGCTGCGGTCAGTCACTTAACATCAGGTGAACCGCATGCCCCGCTTGCCTGCTATACCATAAAAAAAAAATAAATAAATAAAAAAAAATAATCGTCCTTCGTTTCTGAACCAGTGATTCCCAAAGTCTAGGTCGTCCAGGTCAAAGCTCGCTCCATTACAGCTCCAGACATGCGAAGCACAGTTTTAGAACCTCTAAACCAGAGTTCCCCAAACTTTTTTGTGTCGTAGACCCCTTGCCATTTTTTTTCCGTATTTGATAGACCCCCTGATATTGATTTTCCAGTAAATTTCTAACTATAGTGAAGTTTAACGTTAAAAACTTTTTCGCTGACGTAGACCCCTTGCAGGTTGTCATAGACCCCTAGGGATCGGTATAGACCACTTTGGGAATCACTGCTCTAAACCATAAAATCGTCCTTTGTCTTCAAGGTGTCGATGGCTCATCAAGTTTCGTCCAGGTCAAAGCTCGTCCCCGTTACAGGTGCTTCCGGGATCGGGCGACGCTCGCACACATTTAGATGTCCCAATTCATTGTTCTATATCCAGGACAAGAGTTTTTTGTATTGATGACGTTATGCGGATGTGAAAAAGACATTTCCGAATTGTTAAAGTTTGGGAGAAATCATACCAAAACTTTTTTCATCAAAACGCAACAATGTTGGTTATTAGAAAGAAAGAAAGAAAGTTTGTTCCATACACAAGCAATATCAATAAATACCAAACATAGAGAAAAATACAGACAATGAAAGTAAAATGAGAAGGAAAGAAAATACAATTATTAAAATACAAAAAATATTATAATAATATTAGTTTAAGGTTTTTTAAGAGGAAATTCAGCATCAAAGGATATCGGTTGCACAAGTCTTAAAAGTATGAAAAAGCGGTTTAAAATGATGCCGTTTAAGAGATAATAAATATAGAACATATAGGTATATTTAAATAATACGTTTTATAAAGGTAGTAAAATTGACCGCGACGAATATGTCGATAGTTGTAACTAGGTACTGTTATAATTTTCTTTATATATAAAAATGAATCGCAAAATGTGTTGATAAGGGCATAACTCAACAACGACTGGACCAATTTGGACAATTCTTTCTTTAAATGTTCGTTGAAGTTCAAGCATGGTTTTTACGGCGAGAAAAATTCGAATTGCCGCGTCCACGCGAGCGAAGCTGCGGGCGGAAAGCTAGTTTATTATAAAATACAACTACGAATACGCAATACTAAGTAAACGCCTTAAATGGGATGTTTAGAGAATTTTTATTAACCGAATTCATAAAATTAAACCTAAATCATCATCCAACATCAGATGACATCCGTTTTGTATTGCCATGAAAAAAAAATCAGCTGTCAGTTGTCCAAATCGCAGGTGTCCAGGTCTGACAGCCATACGATATTTTGGCAATATGTCAATACAACTTACTAGAAATCGTTGATAAATATGGTTTGGCCTATTTTCTATTTATATACGGACGTTGCCCTCCATTTCAATTGCATCTGTTTAATTTAATAATTAAAGGTGTATTTAGACAATTGTAAAATCTTGTTCTATATTTTTTCTTTGGAGTGGACAAGAGTGTGTCTGACACGCAAACTGTAATTTTCTGGCATAAATAAGTTATTGTCTACTAGCTGTTTTAGTAGCATAATCTACACTAATATTATAAAGGGGAAAACTTTGTTTGTTTTTAATGAATAGGCTCGAAAACTACTGGACCGATTTTAAAAATTCTTTCACCATTCGAAAGCTACATTATCCACGAGTAACATAGGCTATTTAACATTATGCTACGGAGGCTACAGCTAGTAAACAGGAGGAAACAGCTAGTGCTAATAAGCTTCCTCAATTAAAGTTCTAACACAAAATATTCTATCAAACTGAACCAGTACTTGAGTTGAACACATTCAAACAAACAACCTCTTCAGTTTTATGTTATCAGTATAGATCTATACTCATAACATAAAGCTTTTTCAACGGAGAGTATTACATTTTCAGACAAGGTTAAAATAAAACAGTTTTAAATATATAATCCAACGATTAACAACGTTTAAAACTGAAATCGAATTTATTTTAGTTTGACACGTCAGATTTCCCGCCCAAACCACACTAGACAATAAAATTTATATAGTCTGTACGCACTCGGCGAAATCGTAAATAACAATGGAATTTTCAAATACTTTCTAATGGATTTCTGTGTATTTCAAATGCATTGTGGAGCTAGATGTTTTAAGTAAACAAACATAAATATTGACTTCGAAGAACGGTTGCATTCCACAAAAAAACTAGCTCATGTAGCAAGTAGCTGTTTTCAGAAGGTTTTATATTATTGTTTTATTTTTGAATGTTCAACTATTTTTTTAGGCGTAGCTCGGTAATAACAATGATAATATTATTTGAATTATGACGACCCGATTGGCGCAGTAGATGTGGCCATCATTCCATGGCCACATCTATTACTTCCCTGAATATTTATTTATTAATTTAATTTCGAAACATAATTCTCAGTAACAGTCCTTTTTTAATCTTTTATTTTTAAGGGATTTTTCAAAATTGAAAATGTGAGTAACAGTCCTGCGTCAAGAAATTTTCGGTTTTAGCACACCTATGTGCCATGGAAATACATAATACCTTCGGTCAAAAAATTAACATTTGTCTTACACACAATAGAACAGAACTTAGTTCACAAAGATGAACTTGAGAGATGAACTTAAATACTTTTAATAAGTGTGTTCCATCCTCGACCGAGTTATCACTTTCCACCAGATGAAACTATAGTCAAACACTTCATTATCACTACATAGTATAAAACAAAGTTGCTTTCTCTGTCCCTTTGTATGCTTAAATATCTAAAACTACACAACGGATTTAGATGCGGTTTTTTTTAAAGATAGAGTGATTTAAGTGGATACAGTGATTCAAGAAGAAGGTTTATATGTATGATAACATCCATTAAATAGTGCAGAAATACTGTTATTTTTGAGGTTTCGAATGTGATTGCGTTAATTATCAATTTTATCCGTAACATTGCAAACGCAGGCTGAACCCTACGAGATTTATCTAATTAATGTAGTAATTTTTATATACAACCTTCACAGTTTTTCTGCAGTGTATTTAGTATCAGCATTGCACTCGTGCGAAGCCGGGATGGGTCGGTTGCGGTATAAAAAATATTTAATTATAAATTGACGATTAAGAGTAACGACTTAAGATTGATAAAATTGTTTGTTTTACAACCATTTGCCTCTTTTAAAGACACAGATGTTTTTCATCTGCTCGTATCCCGGGTTATTTACCACAAGCGTGTTAACGGAAAGTAAAGTTTATTGTGTGTTAAAATAAACGCAGAAGTGCATTGAAATGGTTGTCCTCGAGAAGTGGGTCGCGTGGAAACTAAAAATATGTTGGGACTGGTGCAATCTGATCGTATCTTCGACTACGTTTTTACGCAGCGGCTGAAATATATATAATATGTTTCTAGTATCTTCCAACGATGACATTTTCTTTGTTTTGTGACGATCCGATTGGCGAAGTACAGCAATGGTCTATTGCGCCGGAGGGTGTGGGTTTGATCCCCACGAGTTGAAAATTGTTATGTGATGAACATTGTAATCTGGTCTGGGTGTTAATTTATTTAAAGTATGTATGTATTTTCAAAAAATATGTGTAAATATGTCTATTTGTTATCTAGTTTTCATAGTACAAGCTTTGCTTAGTTTGGGACTAGATGGCGTTGTGTTAAATGTCTCTGAATATTTATTTATTTTCATTATTCGGAATCGAACAATGAACATGCTTTTTGAATACGTCTTTTTAAAAATCGTGCCGTAATATTTTCACATTTAGGATACCTACAGAAAACGTAGGTACATCTATTACTGTAGCAGATAACATCGCAGTGTTTTTGCCAAATGTTGTGACGTCGCTTACAAATTAATTGTAATTTCGTGTCACAAACGTGTCTTGTAATATGACAGGACTGATGGATTATTGACTAAAACCGAGGTCTTAGAGTGGAACTGGCTAAAGATTTCATTGACTGAGGGAAGCGAGGTCTCATAGTCGAGATGGCGAATGTGGGAAATAATGTATTTAAAACGTCAAAGATTTTTACTATTGATATGATAATAATTAACGCAATAATTTAAGACAAAAGGACCCTTTAGTAAAGGGACTAAATAAATTAACCGACTTGGTATTACATGGATCTCACAACTTTTTACGGTAGAAAACCTGAGCTACGAGACTTTGTTCTTTTTACAGGATGTTTTTGATGGCATATATGTTTCTATGTTAGTATAAATGTTTGTCCGATGATGTCTGGAGTATCGTCAGTCACATCTTGATAAAATTTTGTCAGTGAATAGTTTGGACTATAGAGAAAATTTTGAGTTCGAAGATGCCAAATCGGTTTCGGGGGGTTGTAGCGATTATAAAGGGGTTACGAAGGTAGGGTTAAATAGGCGAGTATAATACAAATCTAAGTCGATTGTGATATCAATTGAAAGGTTTTGATTCATACATTAATCCATCAATTAATACATCCACTGTTGCGCCGTGTGGCTTCGCTCCCGTAGCATAATGTTATGACATCTATAATGTTATGTTACTCGTGGATATTGTAGCTTTCGAATGGTGAAAGAATTTTTAAAATCGGCCCAGTAGCTTTTGAGCCTATTCATTACAAACAAATAACAAACAAAGTTTTCCTCTTCATAATATTAGTTTAGAGTTTCTTGCCGGTATCTTCTTAACAGAATCGACTTTCCGAACCTAACCGTGGTAAATTTAAAAAAATTACTATTCATAAGTACTTTGCAAAAAGTTTACATGAATAAAAATATTTCCTATTCTATTCATCTAGTGTAGATGATGGTCGCGAGGTCTAGTTCAGAGCGACTTACTAGTAATCATTACGAATCTTCATAACATCATCCAATAGATCTTCAGACATTTCCCGCTTCGTTCGCAAATACACTTTTGATTTCGAATCCAAAAATAATAATTATTTGACATTGAAACTGGACTGCGAGTGATAAAGCTTATTTCTAGTACAAATTGAGAGAAAGATATAAAAAATGGTGGTTTTATTTTCACTGATTTTGGCTGAGGAATTGTTTTTAGCAGGCAAAGGAGCAAGTGGGTGACCTGATGTTAAGTGATCACCGCCGCCCATGAACACCTGAAACACCGGGAGTGTCGCAGGTGCTTTGCCCTGTTTTATCTAAACTAATATTATAAAAAAGGAAAACTTTGTTTGTTTGTTTGGTTGTAATGAATAATAGGCTCAAAAACTATTGGACCGATTTTAACAATTCTTTGACCATTCGAAAGCGACATTATCCAAGAGTAACGTAGGCTATTTATATAACATTGTGCTACGACAGCGAAGACGCGCAGATCAGCTAGTAATATTATAAAGAGAAAAGATTTGTTTGTTTGTATTGAATAGGCTCCGAAACGGATGAGATTTCGTTCAGAGATTCTTCAAACCCCAGAAATGGCAAAGGATAGTTTATTTCACAACAATCCTACGAGAACGTGAAATACACGCGGGTGAAACCGCGGAGCTCAGCTAGTAGTAATATAAAACAGGGTGACTTACAATCGTCTCGCATCGACGGATGCTGTGAGAGCCGTGAAGGTGATGTAGTTGGCAGATGCTGTGTTTATACGAGCGTTTCTTCACCTTTTACCGTTTAGCGAATAAATTGCGTTTAATTATAAACACGTATGTGCGTAGGACTGGAAAATGTAATTAAACTCTTATAAAAACGTTCCTTTGTTTTGAAACTAGCAATTCGCCCCGACTTCGCACGTACTATTCTGCGTTTTGTATACATATAAATAATTCTATCCAATCACTCTTTTGTATTTAAACAAAAATGCATGAAGATCTGCTGGGTGTGTTTAAAGATTTAAGCATATATAGGACCAGAATCTGGGAGACAATTTGGTTTTTAACTATGTAGTGATGTGAAATATTGTTATTACAATATAATAAAAAAAAAATTATTCATGTTAACATTCTACAAAGAATAGTCAATTTTTAGATCGGAAAGTCGATTCGAGTTGAACGGGACGGGAAAGGAATGTGATGGGAATATAGGCCTCCGTGCACCCGCTAACCGTACGAAACACAGTGCAATACTGTTTCACGTCGGTTTTCTGCTGGGAGCTTGGCCCAATCATGCAATGCTCGGCTCCCACTCTTTTACCACTGAAGATGTTATGCAGCAGAATTACCCTCTGTCGCTTTACGACACCCACGGGTAGAAATGGGGTGGCGACACATGTATTCTAACCCGTCGCCACACGGGGTATATTTCTAGCATATTTTTGTATACTGTAATAAATTGTTGATAAATAAAACCTACTTTCTATCCAACATGTCACATCAGACAAGAATTTTAAAGAACGGCCATTTTCAATAATGTATCAATGATTATGGATAGATTGTAATCTCAGATTAAATGACATTTGATTGTCAAACGTCATAACAAAAGCTATCCGTCGACAGCATATTGAAATCAAAGTAGGTGCAAATAGATAGATTTGCCTAGCTTTAGTAAGCAAAACAAGGGATAGAATATTGTACACGGCCGTTAATCTGAGACTACAATCTATCCATAATCTTTGATACATTATTGTAAACAGCAGTTATATAACTTACGACATAGTTACACCCATACTTTGGCTAACAAATCGATCGTATCGAGGAATGTTATATAGAATGTACAGTTTGGCAAAACGATAGCTATTGGTGTGATGAGTGACGGTCGATGAAATATATAATAATGCGCGTGGAGTTAAAATTAACGATATAAATGTTTGGAATTCTTAATGCAACTACGTTTCACTCATCAGACCCAAGAAGACATCTTACTCTGAATTTCCAATGGTTAAATTTTACTGCAGACCACTGCGGCAGAATGTTTGAACTGCTCATAACCTTTTAATATTTGAAATCATAAAGCAGTTGCTTCTATTCATTATTATTTCTTTATTCAATACACTACTTTCTTACGGCCGTTTTCAATATTCTGTCTATCACTTGTTTTGCTTACTAAACAGACAAATCTTTCTATTTGCACTTACTTTCATTTCAATATCGTATCGACGGATAGCCTTTGCTATGACTTATGTCTATCTAACGTCATATAATCTGACTTAACAATGTATCCATAATCTTTGGTACATTATTGAAAACGAGAATACAATTAACGGCCATTTTCAATAATGTATCAATGATTATGGATAGATTGTTATGTCAGATTATATGACAATAAATAGGCAAAAGTATTAGCGAATGTATCCGTCGGTAGGATATTGAAATCAAAGTAAGCGCAAATGAAAAGATTTGTCTGACTTTAGTATGCAAAACAAGGGATAGATAGAATATTGGAAACGGCCGATATTAAAGCAAACGTACATTTGTGCATACATACAAACAAAATAAACATACACCCGCCATCTCGGTTTTTTAAAGATATTGATTCACGAGGCAATTTTATATGAACCCTTACGACGGGTCAGACAAAGGGAAAAGATCTTTTCCTTGAGATGAAAAAAAGATTATAACAAAATGTTTTGCATGTCAGGTAACGTGCAATTTGAATCTTTTTCAAGCGAAAAAACGGTATTAAAACTAATATGAACATTTTCGTTTGTAATTCTAAAATGACGCAAAGCGTTTGAAGTTTGTAAGATAAAATGCATTTATTTGCAAAAAGCTGTAAGAAAGACATGTTTATAATAAAAACTCTATGAAGAAAATTATAAAGATAATAATATAAAGCAATCTTTATTTTTCAAACGAATTCATTTACTATTATTTTAAATACGTAACAATGTTAATCTTTTAAAAACAAAATTCTCTCGAAAGAAACAGATTTTGTAAACCTCTACAAATATAATAAAACCTAAGAAGTTCTTTTTAAATATTATTTCTAAATATAACCAGACAACTCTATAAAAACAGTAATTGCTATGCAATATGGTATTTTATAGAAACCAAAACCATGGTTAGAGTTTTCTGTTTGCCTGAAAGTTTGTTTATCTGTTATTAGGTGCGTCAATCACGTAAAAACCACTGGACAGATTCTGTTAAAATTGTATATAGTGATAGTACAATATTTAATTTTACTAGGTATCTATACTAATATTATAAAGCCGAAGAGTTAACGCGCTAATCTCAGGAACTATTGGTTCCTTTCGAAAAAATTGTTAAGTAGGAAGGCTAAAGGCTATATATTATCCCGATATTCCCACGGGATCGAAGCCCTGGGTCGCAGCTAGTTTTGTAATAAAGCTGTGCTCCTTCACCAGTTATGTTCTATGAAAACACATTAAAAATCAATGTAGAGAATTAAAATAAACAATCTATTAGAACAATCAAGGTAATATATTCACCTTCACTAAATTCTCGTATAAAACGTTGTTTGCATACAAACTTACAGTTTTATTCATTATATTTAGACTATTTTAAAACTTGGCATGGCGACGAAAACGACATTTTAAATTTCGGCAATAACTTTTTTTTCAGATTGTTGCAACTACATGATTTAGCTGATTTTTAGTATTATCTGGTTTATTTGCATTCCTGTGCCATGCTTTTATATTTCAAATAAATTCAACCGTAATTTTTTGCGTTTAAAGTACTAGCTACAGCTTCACTCCTGTAGCACAATGTTATGTATAGCCTATAAAATATAGCCTTTGTTACTCGTGGATGTAGCTTTCGAATGGTGAAAGAATTTTCAAAATCGGTTCAGTAGTTTTTGAGCCTATTCATTACAACCAAACAAACAAACAAAGTTTTCCTCTTTATGATATTAGTGTAGATAAAACATGTTTGATGTCAGACGAAACTTTTAAAATTTTTCAAAACAGTCAGCTTTAAAACCATCTTCATGTTCTTGTCTTTTTGTATTAAGAAAAAATTACAATTTCATTGGCTTAGCTGTTTTATTTTAAAGTGCTTTAAAATTGGAATGTTTTGTTGTTTTTTATTCAGAGTTCAATAGCTTTTTTTACAACATAACTGTACTGAAAATTCAGACGATAAGGAATTTGTGCTTTTGTTAAACTTTTTTTTATTTTTAATTGATTTTACAAATAACTTTTATGTATGATACGTAGTGAACCTATCTACTTATCTCTCTAATAAATAAAGTTAAATTTAATTTAAAAGTTGTAATAGCGAACAAAATTACAAAGAATAATTTTCCGAACAAAACGCCGCATTTCAAAATAATTTGGCCACTTACACAACACTCGTAAAAATACGCATTTGTAGTTTACAACGAAAATTAAACTTAACAGTAATTAACAACACTAAATCTATAAGTAGAAACCATTATTTTCATAATCCACACGTCACCAAACTTACCGGTACAATATCATATCCCACAGAACAGATAAAATTATTTTTAAAACACTTATTTTTGAACGAAAATCCGCGCGAATTCAAAATGGCGACGCGCGGGCGTCCCGCTCAGCGCACAGACTGAATACTGAAACCGTCTCAAAACCGGGCAAATCGGGATCGGGAAATATAAAATTACTCCGCTAATTTAGTGTTGTTTACTTATTGTCGATGAAATTTAATGAAAAGTGTGAAAAGTAGAGTTGTGACTCGATTCGGTCTAATCGAAAACGTCTCAATAAACCGCATCGCTATTTTTATTTTCTAATTTTATATTGATAAATCCGATACAAAATTAATTCATTATACTCTGCTGTGTATTTTCATGGAGACCTTGAATTACAAAAATACCTAGAAATATTTTACTAGATATCTTGTTCGAGAGACTCTACATAGAAAATTGTTGTCAATATCTGAGTTATTTGCTTAAAAATAAATAAAAAACAATTTGAAAAGGCAATATTAGGCTTAAAATTATCATCATTGTTCATAGCCACAGGATTTTTTTGTAATTGAAAGACTGGACAAGCTTCATTTAAGCACTACTTTCTTAAACCATGTATATAAACAAAATAATCAATTGGATTTAATCACAAAGGTTCTGTTTCAATCCTTATATGCTTTTAGCTTTTAACAATTAAGACTTAGAATAGAATAGTTGGAATGTAGTCTGTCTCCTAATCATCATGTATTCATTCCTAATTGTAATAAGGAATATGTATATTATAATGAATAATCAATAATATATTAACAATACTTTGAGAATAATAGAACATATTGTAATATTTTATAGTTGTCATCTGTTGACATCGAATTTTTAAACTTGAATTGACTTTCCTAATTTTGAGAATAACAGAACATACTGTAACATTTAATAGTTGAATTGATTTTCCTTAAATTTCTAATGTATCGATAGTCTCCGCACATCACTAGGACAGCACCTGGAGAAAATTCGGGGAAGCCAATTGTTTATTTTGGTCAGCACTGAATCTCAGTGTTACTACATCGAAATGCTGTTATTGGTGACTCAGAACTTGTCAATATAATATTCTGTTTAGACAAAACACGCACTATTTTTAAACAACCAGTATCTATGAATATCTTCGTACGGCCGTTTTCAATACTCTATCTATCCCTTGTTTTGCTTACTAAAGTCAGGCAAATCTATCTATTTACACTTACTTTGATTTCAATATGCTGTCGACGGATAGCTTTTGTTATGACTTTTGACAATCAAATGTCATTTAATCTGAGATTGCAAGCTATCCATAATCATTGATACATTATTGAATATATATAAATTACGTGTCACAGTGTTTGTCCGCGATGGACTTCTAAATTACTTAACCGTTTTAACCAAATTACACACCTTGTTGATCCAAGCAGGTTGATCCAACTTGAAAGATAGGATAGTCAACGCGTGCGAAGCCGCGGGCGGAAAGCTAGTTAATACTAAGTTTTTGAAGTAGACTTTTCCGATTCTTAAACTACTTTCAAAAACACTGAAGGAGTCTCGAGGCCGATTTTGACTGAAATAATTTCATAATTAGAAATTGTTATACTGAGGCAGGAATTGAACCCGGGTTAATGTAGCAAAAATAGAAATATCCTAGTATAATCTTCTGTTTGTTTTAACGCGAGTACTTTCCATTTTAAATAAAATCACGGGTCACGCGTGGTCACGGGAGACTGAGATGGCAGTTGTCTTCATGAGTGTTTCAAAAATTGTGTGGCTTCCTCCATTTATTTCCCCGAAGATGGTATTTGGAAAATTGGTTCGGATTCTTGCAATATTGACTTATAGTGTCCTCTTGTCTTTTGATATGCTGGTAACCGTGTTTAAAATCCTTTAAAAAGTATTTTATTTAAAATAGAAATATCCTGTATTATTTGACTGACAGTGATCTATGAACGCTCAGCCCGCACGCTGGACGGATCGGGCTGAAATTTGGCTGCAGGTAGATGTTATGACTTATGACGTAGGAATCCGCTAACAAAGGATTTTCATCAAATCCCACGGGAACGGGGTCAAATCTCGGGGTACAGATAGTATAAATATAAACGTTGACAAATAAATTTGACGGTGTTTTTTCTAAGTAATAATGCAAGCGGAGTATGCGATTCATCAAATCCAACTAACAGCCTTTGTATCTGTATACGAATTTAACAAAATTCGTTCAGCAGTTGCGGCGTGATTGACACACTAACATCCAAACTTTAAAAACGATAAGTGAGCATGTAAAATAATGGTATAGAAAAAAGTTGGGGGGGTTATGTTACAGTGGGAAAGTGGAGATTGCGGTTCAGCTGATGTGAACATATACAATATCAAAGTTTCGCGGATGACTTTTGGCCTCAAGGAAGTGGAGGGGATAAAAAGGAGACGAATAATGATGAGAACTTGGGAGGAAGAGGAGTAGAACAGGATGGGAGAGGAATGGGATGGGAATACAGGCCTCCAGGCCCCCGCTCACTGTACTACACACAGTGCAACACTGCTTCACGCCGATCTTCTGCTGGGGGGAGGTACATACACCGGTGCGAGCTTGGCCCAATCGTGCAATGCTCAGCTCCCACTCTTGAATTGTCTTTTGCGACAGAGGGTGTGACTTTTTAACCCCTCTACACATCGGCAGACGCATACGGACGTCATCGGCCGATGGATGGCGGATTCGTACATTCCGTACGGCCTAGTATAGTATTATATTATCTGTGGTACAGCTGTCTACGGATAGACATATTACTCCGTCTTCACGTATACGTCTGCTGATGTGCAGAGAGGGCTTACGAGATACCTAAACGTCAGAGAGTGGGGGGAGGAGAGTCAGAAAATCAATAACTATACATAAGTTACCTTCGTTTAAATTATCAAAAAATATATGGCCTTTAATCACTCACAATAATTGATTGATTTTTTTTAAATCACAATATTTTTTTTATTTATGTTGAAATAGCCAATTGTTTTTATCAAGTCTCACACACCGGCCCCCGGTCAAGGTGACACACACATTCATACGTGTGTGAAACCGGCGCACGCGCTTACGTACGTGTCCGTTGTTACGTACGACACGAGAAAACGAAAAAAGAAAACTTATTTGCACCGTGTACTTATGTCTGAAAGCACTACCATTGTGGGCATGATGGCTGATGGACTTACGGCCGCTTTCAATATTCTATCTATCCCTTGTTTTGCTTACTAAAGTTAGACAAATCTATCTATTTGCACTTACCTTCATTTCAATATCCTAACGACGGATACATTTGCCATGACTTTTGTCTATCTATTGTCATATAATCTGACATAACAATCTATCCATAATCATTTATACAATATTGAAAATGGCCGTTATAATATCAATAGGCTTTTGAGTTAAAACTTCCCATCCTCTGAATTTTTTTTTTTTGATTTGAGGTTTTAATCTATTGAAACAAACATAACAACAGACAAGAAATGAAGAAGCTAAAGTGACGGTAAAATATTTAAAGAGTTTTGCATTTGGCCAATTTTGCGCGGCCTGCCATGCGCGTATGTACAAATCATGCCTAATTATAACTACTACGAAAGCCCTAGTACATCGAAGGTCTTCATATAGGTCTTCATAAGGGTTTTTAACATTACACTTGTATACTCCTCATAAGATAAACCACTATCTTATTGTGCAGTAGAAAGTGGAACGAAGTGGCGTATACAAAATTAGATTTCAATATCCCGGCTTTTGGGCCTCTTGTTTTACTGTATGTATGTTTAAAAAAAATGTTTTTCATACTACAAAATTTGCTGATTGAGACGGCTTCACGTGATAGGATTTATATTCAACTAGCTGTGACGCGCGGCTTTGTTCCCGTAGCATAATGCTATATCGCCTATGTTACTCATGGATAATTTAGCTTATGAATAGTGATTTTTTTTTAAATCGGTAGTTTTTGAGCCTATTCATTACAAACAAAGTTTCCCTCTCTATAATATATACATAAACAATGGACCCCCACTCTCATAAAACCTATAAATAGCTAATAATCGGCCGAACCACTTGCGTAACTCTTATCACAAGGAGATAAGGTCCATTTCAGATAACATATTAGCACATACTTGTTTGTAAGTTTGTGTACAATTTGCGCTCTTCACTGATCAGTATTGCCTTTGAATTTGTGGTATCGTGCTATTTCTAAGGTAAATTGTGATATAGATATTTAAATAAATTAAATTCTTTCGACAATAAGAATGTTTTTCTCTCAGAAAGACATAATCATTGAAAACATAATCATCATATTTTTTATCTATATCTATACTAATATTAAAAAGAGGAAACATTTGTTTGTTTGTATTGAATAGGCTCCGAAACTACAGGGACTTGCGTGAAATTTTGTACAGAGATTTAAAAACCCCAGGAATGACATAGGATAGTTTTTATCCCGAAAATCCTACGGGAACGGGATGTAAAACCGCGGAGCTAAGCTAGTTGTTAATAAAATAACAATCTTAGAAGATAAATAAGCCTTTTGAAGAGGTAGTGCGCGTTCAAACTTTTGAATTCATTGACAGAGTTTTCACTAATAATTAATCCATTTCTTATAAAAGATATATTTTTGAATTAAATATCAATATGAAAATTATAAAATAATACAATATATTTTTACAATATATTTTTTTCATTCATCTTAATATTATAAACTAGCTGCGCCCCGCGGTTTTCCCCGCGTAACTTCTGATTCCGTTGCAACTTCGGGATTAAAAATAGCTTATATGTTATTCTTAACCCTTGCCTAATACCAAATTTCGTCATTATCGGTTCAGTAGTTTTTGTGTCATCCTCACAAACTTTCGCAATTATAATATAAGTAGGATGTTACAGTCGGTATGTTTGGATATTTACTATAAACTTAACAAAACAGCTGAGCAGATTTGAATTAAATTTGACTCTACCAATCTTTGACTCTACTCTTAAATCACTCATCGCATCCCATTCCTCTCCCATCCTGTTGTACTCCTCTCCCAATTTCCCATCATTGTATCCCAGGATATGTTTTCTTTATTTATTTCATTTCTTACTAGTGATCCCGCAGCATAATACTTTTATTTTATTTTATCCATTTTTAATGTCTGCCTGTTTATTTGTTTTAATTGTACCTACAGAGCAATATTTTTTCTTGTATAATATATGGGTTTAGTACCAGATGTAAATGTAAATAAAAAAAATAATGCATATATAGCGTTTGTTACTCGTGAATAATGTAGCTTTTGAATGGTGAAAATTTTTAAAATCGATCCAGTAGTTTTGAGCCTATTCATTACAAACAAACAAAGTTATCCTCTTCATAATATAAGTGTATATACAATTCTTCTGAAACACTCAGATGCTGTGGAAACGACCAGCGTCGGTTCCACTCGGGCAGGTGTGGAGTCGATTCCAGGGGAGGGAGAGGGATGGAAGACCAGCCTGTATGTGGGTATTTATTTATAATCTTTGACTACAGATCGAGGGGCCCCGGGTTCGATTCCCGGGTGGTGCCAAAAAAAATGTTATTAGGATCTTTCTGACAAAGAAATCATAGTAACAGCCCTGAGTTTAGAAGTTGGCGGTGCTGGAACACCCCCGTGCCTCGGAGACCATGTAAAGCCGTCGGTCCTGCGCCTGATCTCTCTCCGGTCGTGTCGGTCTGCCGTCCCATCGGGTTATGAGAGTAAAAGGAAAAAGAGAGTGCACCTGTGTTCGCGCGTACACTTGTGCACTATAATATCTTCTGCGCAGCTGGCTAGTCTCTTGAGATTGGCCACGATGGTCGAAATTGGTCAGGATCTATTATTATTATTATTAAAAATAGCTCTGCACCGCGGTTGTACCCGCATAATAAGTTAATAATTGCCTTTTTACCGTATTAGGCGTAGGTAATATGTGCCTTTTTTTTTGGCACGCTCTACAGCCCAAACGGCTGGACGTATTTTGAAATATAAGGTGTTTTTGGATTCGTTAGAATATATTTAAAATCCATCCTATAGTTTCGAAGGTTTAAACAAACAAAATTTTTAATAATAGTATTTAACTCATATTAAATGTATATTGTTTTTGTTACGAAGACTGGAAAAACCGGTGTTAAACAATGACGAAGGGGAATACCTTATCGAAATCAATCACTCGACGTACTTGAATGAACTTAGACAATTTGCATTGATAAGCAATTATTACTGCAAAATATAAGATAAGTTAATTTTACGAACAATTTCTTGTCGATTTAGAAAATCCACGAAAGAAGAAACTGGTTTTGAAGATAAATGTTAGTACCGAATTGTCACCGTAAAACCTAACTTAGAACCATAGATTAGAGGATAAAAGGCAGATGGAGTGTTCTGAAGATTCAAGTGACGCAAACTACACGTACGTACACGTGTATCTGTGTGAGTGAAATTTGAAAATTTAGAAGCCCCCGTGATATGTTGTGTCAAACTAGAGAACATTTTTGTATTTGCTTTTGAAGTTTGTATTTGTTCGGCGTCACTCGAATCTTCGGCCGCACTCCATCTGCCTTTTATTCTCTAATCTGCGCTTAGAAGATTCACCCTTCAAATCGAAACTGATCACTGAAAATCACATTCTATTATGTTTTGAAGATACATAGTAACATCAGATTGCACACACACACACTGGCTCTCCCCCTCAAACACATAACATGCGTTTATGTTGAGATTCTATATTGTAATATCCGTTTTTGTAACGCGAAAACCATATTTTGTACTGTTAATTCTTGATGGAATTATCTGTAAAGAAACACTTCCCTAAGTTCCACAGTTATTTATTTTATTCTTAAGGAATTATTTATTTAATGCTTTCCTTATAATATAATTCAGTGCTCTTACGGTTCTTGACTTAAGATACTCGTTGCTAAACCCCCCACCTCTCCTGATGGTTCCGGCAGTAAGGAGTAACTTGCCCGCGAAAGCACCTTTGACCCAAACTATGTCGCTAATTACCGCACTTCAAGACAAAATTGACGACCCGATTGGCGGAGGGTGTGGGTTCGATCCCCACGAGCAGAAAATTATGATGTGATGAACATTATAATTTTGTACTGTCTGGGTGTTCATTTATCTATAGTATGTATGTATTTACAAAAAAAGTATGTTTAAGTATGTCTATCAGTCATCTACTTTCCATAACAAGCTTTGCTTAGTTTGGGACTAGATGGCGTTGTGTTAAAATGTCCAGGAATATCTATTTATTTAATAAATTATACTTTTAGGTACCAAATTAGAGACATGGATGACAGCATAAGAAAACAATGCCTGGATATGATGCAGAAGACATTTCTGGATGACGAGCCGCTATGCCAAGTATTAGGTACCATCTTATTTACAATAATATATCTGACTACTCATAATAAAGCAGATCATAGTGAAAAAAATGTATAGCTCGATTTCTTTACATTCCAAAAGGGTCCCAAATTCTCGTGTGAGAGGATTCGGGGCTCTTTTGGAGGCCCGGGGCTCCAGTATACTCTAAGACGGCCCTGGGTATTCCAACCCCATACACGATTACATTCACTTCACTGTATATAAAAAATCACATAGATCGATATTTTTCACTTTTTACATGAGCATTTCTTCTCACAAAGAAAGGATACCACAAGAAAAGGTATAGCAATAGAAGTGATTAGTACAAGTGGCAGTCTTATTGCTTACAGCAATATCTTCCAGACAACCGAACGATATTAGGAAAAGTCGCATATTATAAGTAGGTAGTGCATAAATAGAGTATTTTATTAAAAAAAAGAAAAAATAATAAAAGATCAAATAAATAAGCACGAGCGCTCGGGATAAACTTTAAAAACAATATATTTCCAAGTGGAAAGTCTTGCAACAGCTTCTGACTGTATTAAATTTAAATTAAATTTTTAATTATTTAAATATATTCTTAAATTAAAATTCTCATTTAAATTTCTCATTCCAGATATACAAAACGACCCAGCTTCAATAGCAACGATCAGGAGCAACTGGGAGGAGATGGCAGACCAGGGCATCTGCGTGGCTTGCTTCACCGAGGAGCAGGGCGAGCCCAGGGACCTGGTGGCGTGCAACATCCTCGTGGTCAAGAGTCAGGGTGATGAGGAGGAGGATTTTGATAGTGTAAGCATTAAAAATGCGTTTATTGCCATGACAATAAAGTTCTTTTTACAGATTAGAGGCTTAGGGCCGTTTTCAATATTCTATCTATCCCTTGTGTTGCTCCCTAAAGTCAGGAAAATCTTTCTTTTTGCACTTACTTTGATTTCAATACGCTGTCGACGGATAGCCTTTGTTATGACTTTTGATAATCAAATGTCATTTAATCTGAAATTACAATTTATCCATAATCTTTGATACATTATTGAAAACGACCGTAAAAGACAGATGGAGTGCGCCAAAGACACGAGTGTCTCTGAAAGCAAATACCAAAATCAAAAGCAAATTTAGACATGTTTGTTTAGCTTGACGTAACATGTCACGAGGGTTTCGTTATTTTTCTTAAAAACATAATATGTTCTACGTACGAATAGTTAGCGTCACTCGAGCCTTTGGCACACTTCATTTGCCTTTTATTCTCTAATCTGTGGTTATTTTGATAACGAATAACTTTACCATAACTACGAGTCGTCACTCTAATTATAATATATTTTGGGAAAATCCTTACATAAATGCGAATGTAACTCTGATTGTCTGTTTCTTCATAAACTACTAAAGCGGTTACGATGAAATTTTGTACAGAGATTTTTTCTACCTGAGAAAGAACATAAGCATTAGGTATTATCGAAAAAAAAATCAGCGTTTTGCACGTCTCCTACATATAAACTATAAGTTTGTCAAATTCCATTCTCCTCCGTCCGAACAATTTTCATAAAAAAGGGTTTAAATTTTGTTTAATAGATAACCAAATGCTGAATCAAGAAGTCAGACGGATATACAGATTCAGTATTTAGTAGCAATGCCCTGTTGGCACCCTTTGAGTACAAAACAATAAAGTCGAGTAAATAATTCATTAAAACCGGGAAGAGCGCTCACTTCCTGTTGACCTAGAGCCATGAAATTTGGCAAATGTTTTGAAAATTCGTGACGTAGTACTCTAAATACCTTATTTCAGGGCTGAAATTAATGAAACAAAGTTCTCTTTCAAACAAAGGCATTCATGATTAATAATATTATTTGTCCACCCAGTTTCGTTCAGTACTAACGACATTTTTAAACCAACATTTTGTTTTCAATCATTAATTGTATGAGAATTTAATGAGTACTTTCAACTTTGTATGACGTATAAACACAGGATAGATAATTTTTGTCTATTTTTGAAAAGATTGTCTATTATCTAACAGTTTTTAACCAACTGCCCAACAACCGAGGTTAAATTACGGGGCGTATATGTTTAGTGTTTAAAGCAGTGTTTTTCTTATTTGCCATAATTAATTACGTACCTTAATAAAACACGAAAATCTTTTATTTTCACGAAAACGTGAAACGACTCGTTTTATTAATTTTATAGGAAATGGTCATTAATCTATCAATAAAACATTCTTTCTATTCCCTAATCTGCCAATTAATTTCCCATCATTAATCCTCTTTCTTTCCCCTCCCCTTCCTTCAAGCTGGTAAGGCATCTGCGACACTGCTGTTGTAGATATTCATAGGCTGCGGTCAGTCACTTAACATCTGGTGAACCGCATGCCCCGCTTGCTCGTAACATAAAAAAATCATATATTGCAGATAAAAGGAGAACAATGGAAGAAACTGCTCCTGACCCTGACAAAGGCGGAGGAACTGCTGGATCTGTTCCAGCACTTCGGATTGAGTGAGTTCCTCACGTCCAGCGGCCTGACGGTTGACAGGGAGCACCGGGGGCAGAATATCGGGGCAAGGATCATTGCTGCAAGGTCAGCACTTAACATTATTGTTGTTACACGATTTTTTGTATTTCGAAAATAAATTTATTTAATAAATTATTTTTATGGAAAGAAAGAAAGAAAGAAAAATCATTTATTTATCTCTACAACGGCACAGAAGAACATCATAGATAAAAAAAATAAATAAACATAACTCCTATGTCACGACTGTGCAGTATTGCAGAGCTAAATGAGGTGGCCACTCAGCTTATGCACCGGCGGTATTGACGGCTGAAACGCTGATTTTCAGTGACCCCTCTTGCCACGGTGGCAAGACAGGCGTTTATCTATAAAAAATGGTTATATCTGTAGGTATATATTAGTTACTAGCTGATCCGCGCGGCTTCGCTCCCATAGCGTAATGTTATATAGCCTATATGTTACTCGGTAGTGTAGCTGTCCCTCACCACTTCGATGCCTGGCGATCAACAACTGTGCGTTTCAGAAGAAATTTCTTCCCACGCACATATCCCTATGGAATCAACTTCCAGCAGCGGTGTTTCCGAGTAGATACGATACATGGGCCTTCAAGAGAAGAGCATATCACTCTTTAAAAAGCCGGCAACACACCCACGAGACCCCTGGTGTCATGGGTGCTTACTGCTTATGGGCGGCGGTATCCACTTACCATCAAATCGCATCCTCGTTTGCCCCCTTCTTCTATAAAAAAAAGGCTTTCGAATGGTGAAAATTTTTTAAAATTGGTCTAGTAGTTTTTGAGCCTATTCATTAAAACCAAACAAACAAACGAACAAACTTTTCCTATCTCTCCTTTCCTTTCTTTATAATATTAGTGTAGATTAATGATGCTTTTACATACATAATTTTATCGGGTTTTTCTTAAATATGTATTAATTAAGCTTGTTTCGTAAAATATTTTTATTACAATCTATATTTATCTATATTTTAGGGAACAAATCTGCAAAGCCTTCGGTCTCCAGGCAGTCGCCACAGTATTCACGGCTACCCCGTCGCAGGTGCTCGCAGCGAAATGTGGGTACCAGGTGTTGGGGGAACTGCCGTACTCTGACATGATGCAGTATGGCGTCGATCTGACCAGCTGTAGCACGCCGAGCGCGAAATTAATGGGAATTAAGTTCAATACATGACAGAACTTAAAACCATTGACGGGCGCTTTCAATATTCTATCTATCCCTTGTTTAGCTCACTTTACGGCCATTTTCAATAATGTATCAATGATTATGGATAGATTGTTATGTCAGATTATATGACAATAGATAGACAGAAGTCATAGCAAATTCGTCGTTAGGATATTTAAATCAAAGTGCAAATAGATACATTTGTCTGACTTTAGTAAGCAAAACAAGGGATAGATAGAATATTGAAAACGGCCGTAAAGTCAGACAAATCTATTTCTATTATCTATTTGCACTTTGATTTTCATATGCTGTCTACGGGTAGCTTTTGCAATGACTTTTGTCTATTTATTGTCATATAATCTGACATAACAATCCATCCATTATCATTGTAACATTATTGAAAATGGCCGTTAGATAGTGCCACGACGCGCCATACCAATTTTTGAATTTGGAAATATTTTACTATGATCGCAATACTTTGTCCTGATTGGTCTATTTATTTTAGTGTGCGTGTGCACACATGGATAATGAGTGTACCTATAGAACCTCACACAAGCAGAAGCTTGCATACATATACTGACAACGATTGAGAAGTGGGGCGCGTCGTCGTGGATTAATTTATCTATATAGCCATTTTTATGTCAAAGTCGTAATTTATTCCTGTGTCTATATAAAAACTATTAAATGTACTTTCTCGGGGTGCAAATTATATTTGTACAAAATTATTACTTATGCGTGAAACATAAACATAGTTACTTTCGGTGAAACCGGGGTACGGTTAAAAAAAAATCGGACATTAACGCAATGCCATCTAGTCCCAAACTAAGCAAAGCTTGAACTAACTAGAATAGATAACTAATACATATTCTTATACTTTTTTTGTAAATACATACTATTATAAAATTAACATCCAGTACAAAATTACAATGTTTATTATGTATAATCGAACCCACACACACTGTCGTCATTAAGTATAAGATTTAACCTTTATTATAATGCTCTGTGACGACTTAGGTATTCTTTAGACTGTGGAAATCTTTTAAATAAAACACGACTTGTTATAAATAAAATTTATTACAAAACCACACAGGTGCTTCCTATAAATGCAAAATTTATCACAAACTTATATAATGCAGTTTTTCAAAAGGTGCTATTCTTTATAATTTGTATAAAAATAAATTTTTGGTGACATAACACAAGTGGATAGTGACATTTTTAATAAAATATGTAATTTCTATAGCTTAGGTATACAAAAAAATGACGATAGGTGACTAAAAATATTTTATTATTTTTGTATGCAAATAACGAACAAAAGCCTAATTTTAAATATTATTTTTGTATAAATTAAGATAAATATTATTTCTTTTTACTTATTATACAATAGAGAGAACATAATATAAGCAAATATTATATTAAACTCAGTTATAAACTAAATGTATGTAAGCGTGTACATTATGTATTGAATAAAAATATTTTGAACAAATTTAAATTAATGTTATATGTTGTGTATTTTTTTACAAATATACTATTGTTATAATTACTGTATTTTATTTTAATCGTGCATAAAAATTAATAAACTAATTGAAATTGGATAATAAAGAAAATATATAAATAGTGGAATGTTATCACTACATATAATCAGATTTAATTAAATTAAAGGCGCATATATATCGGTCGTTAAGTCAATTAAATTCACTGGTCGATTAATGCATGCGAGGCAATGTATTCAGCATAACGACCAATGAAAGTATCCATGCGAACTTTATATCGAAATCGCCCGCACCCCGAATGCAGACTTTAACGACCAGTGAATACTATTATTGCATTGTGATAATCGTATTAACTGACTGTATGGCATGTGTAGCAGAAATCGCCCGCATCCCGCATTCAAATGCGACCATTGTAAATGCGGCTTAAGATTTGAAAAGTTTATAATACTTTATGAGTAAATATATTGCAATATAAGGTCGAATCAATTTTTTCACTTTTTAACCTCAAATATCTTGAATTTATAAAAATTTGGTTAATATACTATTTTATGGAAAAATTACAATCTCAAGGTATACAATAATACAATCATAAAATACTGTCGTCATACAAAAATCAGACACAAAAGGGACCAAAATATTGGTAAAAATTTCCAAATATTTCTTCTAATTCGATCATTTTACAAACGAACAGACGTCATTTTAAATGTCCCAATTCCAGAATTCATCTTCTCATGCTATATTTAACTATATTATGTAATAAAAAATATTTTTAACTAGCTGTTCCGCACGGCTTCGCTTCTAATAATGAAATAATGTTTAATGTGAAAAAAACCACACACTAGATAAAGATGGTCTTTTCTTTATCAGGGGTGGCCAACTCTAAATTAACAAAATAAATCCACAATGATCAACTGTAATATTTTTAAAATTTGAATGAAACAGCATATAATAATGACAGTCAATTAAATTCAAATCATTAATTTTTCCAAATTGGCTTTTAAAATTGTGTTAATTTTCATTAAAATAAGCACTTTGTTCAACATTTTTATTTTTTCAAACTTGTCACAGGTTAGCCATCCCTGATCTATAACAAAATAGTCAAATATATCATGAAGTGTTTAATTTCAAAATTCGTCTACGAATTATTTGCGCAATTTCCAAAAGCTTTCTTCCATAATTAGTAATTTAGATTATCACTTACACAACTTATATTCAAAACAGATTTAAAGTAGATTTGTCACATATAGGCTATTCATAGACAAATATGTTTGTGTACATTTAAAATTTTCGGATATGAGTTAAAAAAGTTGTTAAGAGGGTAGGCATAAAAATGTGTTATCGTCCACGCGCTATGAAAACTGTTAATTTTAAGAAAATGTCTTTTCGGATTAGCTTACTAACTAGCTCCTTAAATACAGCTAATGCTACACTTGATGCTTGGGTTAAACACAGGTGTTATTATTCTGATTCGTGAAAATTAATTTCAAATTGTATGTAAAATTCATGTAACCATTGCAACATTATATCCAATAGCTATATGCGACAATTCCACTTCAAACCCCCATCCACACACTACACTACACTTCTCTCTCTCTCTCTCTCTTCTCTTCTCTACCTCTTGAGCTTCTCGTTGAGCCACTCGTTAGTGAGCTCGTCGAGTTCTCTCACTTCGAGTAACCGAGGCGCGCCAACAGCCGCCGCTAGAGCGCGCTGTGTGCCTGCATACATAACCTGGAATTATTTATAATATTGTAAGAAATTAATGACATAATATTACACGAAATAACAAAATACTGCCGACAATCGCTGCATCTTTACTGAACGACATAGGCTATATAACATTATGCTACAGGAGCGAACAGATAGTAAGAACTAAAATGGTGGATTGTAGATGTGATGTGAAAAGGTACTTTTAATATAATGTGTTTTTATTTTAGTGTGTTCTTCACAAAATAAATAAAACTCCTAGATAACTTGCTGACTGAAGAACTGACATAGTGATCTATCTATGTACAGCCCAAACCGCTGGACGGATCGGGCTGAAATTTGGCTGCAGGTAAATGTAATGACGTAGGCATCTGCTAACACAGGTTTTATATTAAATCCCACGAGAACGGGGAAAACTCGGGGATATACGTGGGCATAACCATGGGACACAGCTAGTATGAAATAGAATTATACCTGTAATTCCATGTGCGCGTCTCTGGGCGTGTAGAATATGAAACACATCGGAAATGACACTCTGCCGTCATTGTGTTCCATTTTATAACTGAAAATACAATAAATTTTCCTTTGAATACTCCTGGACATGTAACACAACGCCATCTAGTTCCAAACTAAGCAAAGCTTACACTATGGAGACTAAATAACTGATAGAAATTCTTAAACATACTTTTTTTTAATACATACATACTATAGATAAATTAACACCCAGTAGAAAATACAATGTTCACCACATCATAATTTCCTACATGTGGGGATTGAACCCACACCTTCCGGCGCAAAACAATTTGCATGACATTAACCATGGTAAGATATATGATACTCTATAGTAATGTTAACATCAACTTCATACTGTGTTTTTGGCAAATCTATACTAATATTATAAAGCTGAAGAGTTTGTTTGTTTGATCGCGCTAATCTCAGCAACTACTGGTCCAATTAATAAATTTTTTTTAGTGTATCGAGGAAGATAAATGGGCTATCTAACACTAAAAAAATGGAGGAGATGGCGGTATTCCTACAGGAGCGAAGCCCTGGGTCGCAGCTAGTAAATAAATAAACTAATAGCACTCACCTATAAACTATGAACCTGGGCTGGTGTGACGGCAGAACATCCTGAAGTTCCTCCAGCTCAATATTATCCAGCTCCTCATCCACTTCCAGGGCTTGCTTCTCACGGTTCACCTGGAATTTTGAATTAACATTCTAATTCAATAATATCTATATAAATATAAATCAATTGATGTTTGTTAATCTCACTGAAAGTTGAAATCGGTTCAAGCACTTTACAGCGAGCATGGTCACGGGAGACTGAGATGACTGATGTCTTCATGAGTGTTTCAAAAAATCGGGTTAAATAATAATGTAAAATAATGTATAATAAACTACATTTAAAATCCTTTACAAAGTATTTTATTTAAAACAGTTAATCCAATTTGCTGTTGTTGAACTAATTTGAAAGCTACATTATCCATGGGTAACATAGGCAATTTTTTAAAGGCTATATTTATAAAATTATGCTATGGGAGCGAAGCCGCGTGGATCAGCTAGTGATTGTTGTATTTCCTGATTAGTTTGATAAGTATGCATAAAGTCACATTCCTCTAAAGCATTTATGATTAACATAATGATGAGTCAACCCATTATTCATAATAATGGTGATAAACACTTTAAAGGGTATTTTAAAATTATAATAAAATATAAGTAAATATTCTATTTAACTAAAAAAATACGATATACAAACAAACAAACTATTCAAAACAATTAATTTTTCAATTTAATGTTGTTAATTAGCGCCTTTCTAAAATAGATTTAATTATAAATGTATCGCCTGATTCATTAAAAATGGTAACATTAAGTTATTGTACTCGTAAACACAACATAACTGTTATCAAACAGATGTATGGAAACAGTTAGAGGTACTTTACCTTCAAAATTAAAGCACAATTCGATGTATGTTTTTGAAAACGAAACTTCTTTAATACTTCCTTCACATCGTCTCCAATATCGCACACGTTAACGTTTGCGGACATTTTCAAATAACAAAAACTTTTCGAATTAGTTTTATATTTCGTTGAAAAGCAAATACCGCCCACTTTATCTATCCAATTACTAATTAATCAAGCGTAAATGTCAAATTAATTTGACTTTGAAGTTGGACTTTTGTGGAGATATATGTTCTGAAATTGTTATCAATTATTATTTATACATTATTTTATCACAGTCTTAAGTTATCCCAATGGCTGAAATATTAACATATTATTATACACTTTAATTAGTTATAGTGTTATAGTTTAGCTGTGCTATATCTTCTAAAGTATTCCTTATGAAAAATAACGTAAAAAAGTAATATTTGGCTTGTCACTGTTATACATTACATTTCTGAACGTATAATTTACGAAATGTCAGCTGTCAGCTGTTCTAAACGTCACAAAGACATCCGATTTCGAAATCTGGCTTTCCACCTAAACCAGGAATTTCATAAAAATTGTATTTTTACCGCAATAACCACAATTTCAGACCTTTATATAATTCAGTTAACTTTTTTTTATTTGATTACATAACCTGCAATAAGCAGTCCTCAATAGGAAGTGTTATAAAATAGTACAAAGACCTTTGATTATGTTATTACTTGCATTTATTGTGAATTCCGCGTTTTGCTAGTGTTTAGAAGTGTTTATGTGTCCTAAATAAAGGTCAACAACGTCTCTTTATGAGCTGTAAGTATCCCCCTTTGTGTATATCGATAATTATCAATAAGTATTATATGTTTTATAACAACAAAGAATTAATTTGTTTAAAAGTAAAAGTGACTAGGTAGGTTCTCAGATACGTCAATATATGCATAAAAAATTGGCGCTAATCTTAAAAGAGAGGCCAACCATTGACTATGAACTTAGAAACTGCTGTATAATCATATGTACAATCTAGTAATGCCTCATTAAGAATTTTTAATTTTCCTGTACAATCATAGATCGATATAAATATAATGAACTAGCTATCACTATACAGCTGTTACTAATAGATATGATATTTCTCTATAACTGTTTTCTTTGTTTGCTTTTGAATTTTTGATTTTAATTCTAATAAGTTAACACAATTAAACAATTTATAAGGAACTTTAAGGGCAATTCTTGTATATTATAATTAATATAATCTAAAGAGATCTCTATAGTTCACTTATTTACTTAATATGTTTAATTCATAAGTGGAAAGCACTTTCAAATATTATGCCAAAATAAATTGAGAACATACTTTTTTATTAAATTATTTTAAAGAATCAGATTGATGATAAAAACACAATTTCATTTAAATATTTATTACTCATTTTACATTTTACTAATTGAAATACTTATTTATAAAAATTGTTATAATACATTTGTAATATTAAAGGTATAATAAATGCATTTTTTCATTGTGAATAATACCCAGATACAAGTAGTATGAAAATTTTATCTTATAGGGATTAAAAAATATCGCGTGTACTAGATAATTGGCTTCTAACTAATCTTAAGCTGGTTGTAAATTACTTAATCAGTGTATAAATTGCATAATTTTAAGGTTTAGATGTCACCTTCAGACAGGACAATATCTGTACTAATATTATTAAAAACTATCCAAGTACGAATTGGACTTGCACACAAAGGGTTCCATACCATTATTGTATACCCCCCATAATATTATTTATTATTTCATATCCTTATTTTTTAGTATTTTTTGTTATAGAGGCAACAATAATACATTAACTATGAAAATTTGAGCTTTCTAGCTGTCATGGTTTATGATATACAGCCTGGTGAAAGACAGACAACGGAGGCTTAGTTATAGGGTCCCATTTTTAACTTTTAGGTATGGAAACCTAAAAATGGCGTTAGGTGATCTATGTCCTGTTACTGAGATATTTTTTCATCCCTCTAATGGGAATCAATACAAAGACATATTGATATACATATATACCTTGATATATATAAGAATGCTGTCATACTAATATTTAAAAGCAGAGAAGCATGTTTGTTTTTTAAAAGCACAAATATTCAAAACTATTGGGTGGCTTTGATAATTTTTTTCTCATTACCTCATAAGGAAAAATAGTATATCTAGCAATATTCAATGAGCCGTGTCTATCTGTATATACATGATAATAACATAAAACAGAAAACACAATGCAATTCTGAAATAAATTTAGTTTGATTGTTATAAATAATAAATAAATAAAAATAAATAAAAGATGTTTAAGTGATCTCTTGATACTTGCTTAAAGGCTTAAAATAAATAAAAGATGTTTAAGTGATCTCTTGATACTTGTGGATACTTAGCTTTCAAATGATGAAAGAATTTTTAATCTGGTCCAGTAGTTTTTGATCTTATTCATTACAACCAAACAAACATACAAAGTTTTCTTCTTAATAATATTAGCATAGATATGTGTTTTATGATATAGATAAAATGTTTTATGTTGCCTTTCAGAGGATCTCAGTGATAAGTGATGACTGCTGGTGACAGCTGACGGGACCATGACATCTTGTAAGTTGTACCATTTAAGAACACTATTATTATTATTGTGGAAGTTTGTGCGTCAGGCACATTGAAACTAATGGATGGATTTTAATAAAATTCCGTACACAGATAGGCTATGAGCTGGATAAGGTGATAGAATACTTTTAATTCATGTAAAAATATTTTTATTTTTTAAGTTATTAGTCATTTTTTAAGTTACCATTTAGAATGCAGGCAAACACTTGTTTAAAACGTCAGTGTCTGTACATGTGTGCCTTTTTGTGTTCATATGAGTGATTATGTATATGCGTGCATCATCTCTGTGTGTGTGTGTGTGTGTGTGTGTGTGTGTGTGTGTGTGTGTGTGGTAGGTGGGTGTCAAAATATTTTTCAATAAACAAGTAATTGTTTGTTTGAATTGGATAAGCTGAAAAAGCACTGGACAGATTTGAATATTTTTTTACCATTGATATTTAAAAAAGGCTCTTGATTTGATATATTATTAATTTTTCTTTATTTTCAGGTGAAACTACGGAAATGGTGGAGAAGGATTTATCTGGGTAAGTTTTTTTAATATAATGTCTTTGTTGAACAAAGAAAAAAAGAATTGTTAGTAATTCTCGTGTTCCTTTCAACTTTCCATATTGAAAATGAGCCAATTTTCAATTACCATCTTCATACCAGTAACTGGAGGTAGACACACAATTTTTGCTACCCTCATGAAGACAACTGTCATCTCAGTCACCCGTGACCACGCTCGCTGTTGTTGAAAAGTGTCGCAGATGCCTTGCCGACTTGGAGGAAGGGGAGGGGATAAGGTGAGGATTAATGATAGGAAGGCTACCTGATACCAGCAGGCTTCCGGGCACCCAATCACCGTACAAAATACAGGGCATTACATCGATTAACTGCTGGGGAGGTGGTAAAATTAAATCAAAATAATATTTTAAATATCTTAGCTTGTAGCAATGATAACAAATGCATAGGTATTCGACAATATTGTCATTTTCTTTCTTTATCAAGTTCTCGTGTATCCCGGCTTTAGATAAAAATACTTATGACTAAAATATATTAATAACTGTATAGTTGAGTGGTTGCTAACCAAAAATCCGAAGGTTTGTAAACGGATTTGAAAAGGGAAAAAAAAATATATCGCTGGAGATTTCATATAGCGCCATCTAGTTTCAAACGAATGAAACCTAGTTAGTGATGTGGTGATTAGACTACTAAAATATTATAAAATAATTTTAATATGACATACTTAATATTATAAATAGGTGGGATCGAACGTGATACTAACGTGTCTCAATTATTTTCTTAATTAAAAAAAGCTGCAATAATTCTAACCCGGCGCCAGACATGTTCAAATAAGTGTTCACGTGTGTGGCACGAACATTTCATATTGTTTGAACACATGTCTGCGCCGGGGGAGGTATAGTCTCCAAAGACAGTGATCACTTCTGTGAGCTGTGATGCTACTGTTGTTCAAAAGTAATTTCAATAGAATTGGATAGGATTGAATAATAATTAATATATTTTTTTAAGTAACCACTGGTTTGGAAAGTCTATTCTATCGAAACGATACCGGCCAGAAACTCGATAGTTACCCTGATATTGGAATACCCTGTTGTTGAATTAGCAGATACCTACATGCCATGACTCTTTATCTTTCACTAGCTGCACCCCAGGGTAGCGCTCCCGTTGGAATATCGGGATGATATAAATAGCCTATAGCCTTCCTCGATAAATGGGCTATCTAACACTAAAAAGATTTTTCGAATCGGACCAGTAGTTCCTGAGATTAGCGCGTTCAAACAAACAAACTCTTCAGCTTTATAATATTAGAATAGATTATTATCAATTTATTATGCCGTTGGTGTATCGAAATAAATAAAAATGTCCATCACGAGACATAAATAGTTGAATTAACCCACTTATTATTTAATGTTTCACAACCATTAATTTTTAAAACGTCTTGTTGTCACAAGAATGTGCACTAACCTTAAATAGTAAATGAAGTGTACACTTTCCTTGTATTAACAATCTAATCTCGTGACTATAGCTGAAAGGTCATAAGTCGAGATAAGCGATTTGAAACCTTATTGTGTTGTATTAGAGTTGAAGTTCATTGGGAAGGATGAGAGATATCGAGCAAGTGGTTTGATTGGTGCGTAAACGGTGTAGTGTTGGGCGGTGCTTGTTGTTTACTTGTCGATGGTTAAATCGCGAAATATATTTATAACTTATTACATCTTTCATATCAATATACTACTAGCCGATCCGCGCGGCTTCGCGACAGTAGTATAATGTGATATATATATAGCCTATGGATAATACACCTTTCGAATGGTAAAAAAATTTTTAAAATCGGGTTAGTAGTTATTGAGTTTGTTTTTTGGTTTTAATGAATACATTAAAACCAAAAAAACAAACTTAGTTTTCCTCTTTATAATATTAGACGTAAGCATACGCTAAGAAAACAAATATAAGCGGGTGAAACCTCATGCACTGCAAATAGAAACAAATTAAATATAAACATAGTTCATTATATGCCTGGAGCATAAAAAATCGAACTTAAACTCGTATTCTCTGCATATGACCCATTTTATGTTTCATGCAATAATCATAGAATGTATATTTGAGTACGAGGATTTATCTTGCCATTAATATTTTACACCATTAAAACCATATGTACTAGCAACAATCTACGATCTTCCGACTGCGCTATAACGAACCACATCATTAAAGATACATTAAAACGCCCTCAATAACTTGCTCCACTTTTCCATCGACATCGAATCATCGACGCCTCCCCTCACTATCTATCTTTATTCCTCCCATTCACCTCCGCAAGCAATGCAAGCAGTCCGACTCGAGACGCGAAACTGCACGGAGCGTGGTCGCAGTTACGTGAAATAAAAAAAAAAGTTCGAAATTCGAAAAGTTACCGCCAATTTTTTGAATTGTGCAACGATCTGTTTATGCCTGTGTAGTGTTTTGTTTTGTGTGTGTGAAAGCTAATGGTAATGTGCGAGAGAAATTGTATGAGAAAGCTCTAGGGAAATGTTTAATTTATTCGCACTTTCTTATAAATTGTTATTTAACTAATCAAAAACATACAAAATTAATTTATTCATTCATAGGCCAACATGATATGTTAAAAAAATCAAATGTATAGTAAGAAATAAGGAAGGAAGGAAATTGGGTGATAAGAATGGTTTTTGTTATTTTTTTTTTTAATAAAATGCTTCGCTACGCTCGTTCTAAAGTGTTCGAAACGTCAAGTTAATAATGATGTATAATAAACCGCGTTTAAAATCCTACTCGTGGGAATCGAACCCACACCTTGCAGCGAAATACACCATTGCTGTATCCACTGCGTCAATTGTGTCGTTATAATAAATAATAATAAATGTCTTTATTTGCTATCAATGTGTACATAATTTGTTGGCGTGCAAACATACATAAAATACAGCTTCACACGTTTCTCATTTACGATACATTGAATAGAAATTAAATAACAATTAAAACTAATGCCTCGTCCCGAGCTAGACCTCCTCCTATTTCACCTTCTCTATCCT
>LQNK01002550.1:16837-32866 GCA_001586405.1 Phoebis sennae | reverse complement strand
TGTCTGTCCTCGAGATTTCTTTATCTATAGATACTATTTGCGTAAAATGTTATCGAGATCGGATAAACCATACTCCAGATATCCTCGAACAAAAATTCACCTATTTGACCTATGTTTTTTCTATGAGATTAGCTTTTGCCCGCTGCTTCGCGTTATAGATCAATCGTCGGGGCTTATAGATCAATAAAGCGTATCCTATCACCTAATTCATCAAATAATCTATTTTTATACGAAATGTCATAAAAAATTGTTCAGTTGTTTTGTAAAGCAATCAAGCTTTCACATTTTTTATAGAAGTAGGATAAAAACTATTGCCCATTTTATACATAAATCATTCCTCTTAATAATATAAGTATAGATAAACCACAGATTAGAGACTAAAAGGCAGATGGAGTGTGCCGAAGACTCGAGTGATGCTAACTACACGTACGTACACGTGCATCTGTGTGAGTGAAATTTGAAAATTATGTGACATGTTGTTTTGACACAAGACGAACATTTTTGTATTTGCTTTTCGGAGTCACTCGAGTCTTCAGCCGCACTCCATCTGCCTTTTATTATCTAATCTGTGAGATAAACATAAAAAGAAACCTAAAAAAGCAAAATAGTGTATTCATTTTGTTTTTGTACGTACGCCCTTGACATTGAGTCGAGTCGGAGAAACCGATTTGAATGCGGTTTTTTTGCAATTGAATCCTTCTCGTCAACTTGTACATTAATCAAAAAGTTGTTTAATGATATTACAAAACTAGCTGTTACGCGCGTCTTCGCTCCCCTAACACAATGGATTATATGATATAGCTTATGTTACTCGTGGATAATGTAGCTTTCGAATGGTGAAAGAATTTTTAAAATCGGTCCAGTAGTTTTTGAGCCTATTCATTACAAACAAACAAAGCTTTCCTCTTTTAATATTAGTATACACATACAGGGTGTGATGTATTAATTTGATGTGGATATATAGTATACATCAGTTTCACCCGCGTATATATCCCGTCCCCATGAGATTTCCGAGAAAAATCCTATGTCTTTTCTTGGATTTCAAACGATTTGTGTACTAAATTTCAACCAAATAGGTTCAGGGGTTTTCGGCCAATAGAAGAAAGGAAGAAAGAATGTAAGAAAGAAAATTTTTTTTAAACAAAAAAAAATGCAAATAACAAAATAAAAGCAAATGGTCGATGTACTGTGTTCTTGGGAAAAGGTCCGGCTTAGCATAAGTTGTGGTCTTATAACCACAACACTGATATTCTGCCTAAAACTGTAGAGGGTCTTAAATTAAACAAAATAAAATTAAGAAAATAAAATAGTGTACAAATAGTGGAAAAATACAGAAAAAAAGAGTCGAACATTTATAATGTTAGTAAGAAAGTAAGAATTTTCAAAAATTCTAGAATAACGCCATTAAACTCCAAATAAAGAAAGCTTGTGGCTTGTGCAATCTTTTTTTAAGGAAAGTAACGATAAGGCCGGCCTCACACATGCTGAATGTCTGTCTGAATTCAAATTCTTACAGGTCGATCTAAGAAATCCAGAGTCTGAAATAATCAGGATGTGTGTGGAGCAAGCCGATATTGTATGGTGGCCTTTCTAAATTAAGAATCTTAATTCAGATTCTGAAATTCAGCACGTGTGTGGCCGGCCTAAATCGTTAAAAACCTATTTTATAAAATATATGCCGATTAGTGTTAAATCCAAAACTCTGATTTTATCTCCCCAATGATCCATGTAATTCCGATATGGATCGTGTTACTTTATCTGTTTTGTAATTATTGTTTATCTTATCAACGAATGTTAAATTAATTATGTTATTTACAATAGATCGAAGATTAAGTATACTTGGATCGCAGATTTTTTAAAGAAAGGAATGTGGCATTTTCTATGATTTTCTCTTCCTTTCCCCTTTTGAGTTTCTTTCGAGAGAGACACTAGTTTCTTTTGAGTTTCTTTCGAGTGTCTCTCTTTTGAGTCTCTTTTGGGTTTCTTTCGAGTGTCTCTTTTGATTTTCTTTTGAGTGTCCCTCTTTTGAGTCTATTTTGAGTTTCTTTCGAGTGTGCCTCTTTAGAGTCTATTTTGAGTTTCTTTCGAGTGTCTCTCTTTTGAGTCTCTTTTGGGTTTCTTTAGAGTGTCTCCTTTTTGAGTTTCTTTAGAGTGTCTCTCTTTTAAGATTCTTTTGAGTGTTTCCCTTTTGAGTTTCTTTGGTGTGCCTTTCTTTTGAGTTTTTTATGTCACACTCCCACTCATAAGAGAGGCACTTTGAGTTTCTTTTTACTGTCTCCCTTCCTTTCCCCTTCTGAGTGTCTTCTTTGTACTCATGTTCAAGCAAATAAATATATTCGATCGTTAATCGTGTTCATTATGTAAGGATTGTAAAACAAAGTCAAAATATTTATTGCGTGATTTATATAATTTACATTATTATATTATATGAGCAACCTTGTGTAGGTATTGCAATATTTTATAAACGATTATAATTAATAAATTTTACACTTTGTCTATACGTAAGTAGATATACTTGATAGATTTTTATTGTGACTTCTTGGTGGAAATGCATTTTAAGTATTGAATTAAAGATTTTCAACACTTTTTCCACTATTTATTAGTAAACTTTAATTGCAACCGGTTTCGAAAATATTTTAGGCTATCTGATGATGACTTTTCGAAACCGGTTGTATTTAAAGTTTACTAATAAATAGTGGAAAAAGTGTTTAATACGTATTAGTATGGAACGTAAGTAAATAGATATATTTGAGACGAAGTATCACTATCTATAAGTAGCTTTATCTAGTGATAGTGTGAAGGTTGCTTGTGAAATCTTTGTTTTGAGACGCATTTTTGATCTAGCAACGATTTTCAATAAGGAACCCTTTAAGACGAAAACCTTATTTAAGTATATATTGAACTAACTGCACCCCAGGGCTTCGCTCCCCTGGGAATATCGAGATGATATATAGCCTATAGCCTTGCTCGATAAATGGGCTATCTAACACTAAAAAAGAAATTCGTATCGGACCAGTATTTCCGGAAATTAACCAACAAGAGTAATCTATACTAATATTATAAAGCTGAAGAGTTTGTTTGTTTGTTTGTTTGTCTGTTTGTTTGTTTGTTTGTTTGAACGCGCTAATCTCAGAAACTACTGGTTCGAATTGAAAAATTCTTTTTGTGTTGATTAGACCATTTATCGAGGAAGGCTTTAGGCTATATAACATTACGCTGCAACTATTAGGAGCGAAGGAATAATGGAAAATGTGAAAGAAAACGGGGAAAATTATAACATTATGCTACGGGAGTGAAGCGGCGCGGATCAGCTAGTATAGCATAAGGTCCGTAGCTACTAGCGTCAGCCGGTCTAGGCAAGGAGCCGGTCTAATTCCTCGCCATCAGATATGTTTGAAGCGTATAAAGCAATCATATATGGTAAACTTACTGTCAAACGTCAAGAAAATAAATAAATAAATAAGTCCCGAACCCGTCTTCAATATCTAATGTACACTCGACAGCTCGCTATCAGTTTGAGCAGCGTATCGCGATAACCGGTATCTATTTGTCAATTGCATGTTTACTGTGCCCTACTAAGTACCTATCCCGTGTATATTTACATGTAAACTGTAGGTAGGTTACGTTGATTAACGGCCGTTTTCAATATTCTATGTATCCCTTGTTTTGCTTGCTAAAGTCAGACAAATCTATCCATTTGCACTTACTTTGATTTCAATATGCTAACGACGGATACATTTGCTATGACTTTTGTCTATCTATTGTCATATAATTTGACATAACAATCTATCCATAATCATTTTAAAACTCTGTTTATAGTTTTATCTACACTTAACACTATATTATAAAGAGGAAAACTGTGTTTGTTTGGTTATAATGAATCAGCTCAAAATTTACTAGACCGATTTTAAAAATTCATTCACTATTCGAAAACAACATTATCCACGAGTAACATTGGCTATTTAATATATACTAGCTGCGCCCCAGGGCTTCGCTCCCGTAGGAATATCGGGATGATATATAGCCTTCCTCGATAAATGGGTTATCTAACACTAAAAAAATTTTTCGAATCCGACCAGTAGTTCCTGAGATTAGCGCGTTCAAACAAACAAACTCTTCAGCTTTATAATATTAGTATAGATAACATTATGCTAGGAGAGCGAAGCAAGCGGATTAGTTAGTTGCTATATAAATGTTTGCTTTTAAAAGCTTATTAAAATAAGTTTAATTACGTGCAGTGATTTGTGTAACAATATTCTAATCTTTGTTTAAGATAAAATTTATACAGGAAAATAATAAAAAGTAAAGACCCGGTAAAACCGAAGTGGTTTATCCAATGGTCGTCCCATTCGATGAGATGACGTAGTTGCATCATCTGGTTCCGCTTGTATAAAAGTATAATCTTTTCTTTTATCTACACTAATAATATTATAAAGAGGAAAACTTTATTTTTTCTGTTTGTTTGGTTGTAATGAATAAGCACAAAAAGTACTGGATCGATTTTATTTATTAATTCTTTCACCATTCGAAAGCTACATTATCCACGAGTAACATAGGCTATATTTTATTATATATGTTTTATTCTGGATCCATATGTATATAAAGTTTCATCACAATAGATTCAGTACTTTTTACGTGAAAGAGTAATAAACAAAGTAGCAGGATAAAATAGGTTAATTTTTAAGAACTCAGTCAAAAATGATTTTAGTATAATGTACAAAATTGTACCAATGCATAATTGTTAGCGGATAAAAATTGTGTCGGTGACGTAACGAACTTTCACTGCGAGCTGTGAAGTAGTAACCATTCGTACTTGCTTGGATTTATTCACATCAAATGTATTTCAAAGCTAATCTTTTTCCGATTCAATCTGATATTACAAGCGATTTTGCGTATGGTTGTACCTTTTTTGCAAATTTGTGTGGTTTCGATCCAATATAAAAAATATGTTTTACAGTCTTTCTCATTACTAGTCTTTTGCGATCCTACTTTTGTTATTATTAAAAACATATTTATTGATAATGATTTATTAATAATTGTTTATTATAGAAATTTTAATATGGATAAACATTGAGAGATAAACATGACAATTGAGAAGAGTCATATGGTGGTGCCTCAATTTTGCGCACCTTTGAGTGCACCTTTGCGCACCTACACGTGCACTATAATATCTCCTGTGTACCTGGCTAATCTCTGTTGAGATTGGCCACCATGACCGTTATCGGTCGGGGAGGCATTACCATTATTATAACTGGGTCGTAGTACCCACATTGGTAAATTTAAGAGCATATTTTTCTTTTTCTTTTTTCGAATCTAGGAGGAGGCAGCTGCCTCAGGAAGGTTTGATACATTTTTACCGTGTTTCATTCTATGTTAGGGGGTTTCGACTGTCCACTTAATATCAGATGACACGCGCACTCTTTTGCTCCCCTTTGGAACCAGAATCATTCTTGTATTATTATTGTCATAAATGGCCTTTCGTTTAGTGACCGGGTCGTATCTATATTGACTCGTAGAATAAACATCATTGTCCGCAACAATGATCGCTGCTGTTGTTAATATTTTTATTTAATAACATTACACACGATGAGATCTTAGCGTACAAACTGTTCTAACAAAATGATCCATATTAAGGCCTGTAAGTTCCTGATCTACACTGATATTATAAAGAGGAAAACTTTGTACTTTCGGCTCAAAAACAACTGGACCGATTTTAAAAATTCTTTCACCATTCGAAAGCTACGTTGTCCGAGAGTAACATAGGCTATATTTTATAGGCTTTATATATAACATTATCCTACGGGAGGCGCGCGGATCATCTATTATATATTTTATGCTTTCTCAGTTCTTTTAGGTTATCTTCATTTCTTTTGATTTTCCCAGATTTAATCAGACCTAATGTTATTTAATCTTAATGATAACAAAGTTATAGAGCTAACTATAAATCGATAATTTATGTTGTTCAAAGAATTATTTTATTAAAATAATAAAGATTATTGTATTGTAAAGATTATTCGCTTTGATATTATCCAAATTTGACTTAAAAAATAAGAGCTTCTAAAATATTATTGGCTATACTTACAATCGAACGAAAAAATATAGAAATAACGTGCACTTTCGAACATATTTGCTTAAAATATATAAATCTGGGTTAAGAATAAAAGTTAATTGAACTTTTATTAAAATAACTGATGTAATACGTTTTATTATTACAAATATTGGAAGACTTATTAACATTTAACATAGATAACATATTAACAATTATAATAAAAAATTGAATATTTTTTATCTATACAGAGCATTAAACACATACCTATGGAATACAGTTAAAAGTGGTAGTGATACATAATTCGTGATAAAGTGCAAAGATGGAATAAGTGAAAGTGATAGTGACAAAGTGAAAATGTTGTCCCGTGGATTTAAGTATTCCTTGCTGGAGGACGAGGACTTTGGGTAAGACATTTTTGATACGATTTTTGTGTATAAGTAGGACTGTTTTAGGTATATTTCAAATAGCAAACAATAATATTATATTTAAAGTAAATTCAGATGTAGTTGTTAATCACTTGTCTTGAGTTAAATTGAATAAAAAGAAAGTGGTGTACCACAGGGAACAATGTTAGAGTCGCTGATATTAATAATTTACATTAATGATTTGCCATTTAATATCATGATATTATTTTCCCTAAATAATTGTTAGTGTAATATAGAAAATGTATTAAATAATTCAGATGCGCTTCTATTTGATACTAACTTAAATGTATTTAGTCTGAACTAGTTCTTTATTAAATAATTAATTAAAATTTTTAAAGATTTTAAATAAAATATACCCATATTTGGGGCAATGATTGCGACACATACACTACACGTGTATAACAATAATAATATATTAATGCCTCAAAAATTGCATCAGATTCGTAATTTGTGATGAATTGAATATTTTTTTTTTCGTGGATAGATAGTGTATAATATCACATTTCAAATAATAATACTTTATTTGCACAAAACAGTTGCATAATAAGATACGAAGTTTGATAAAATTGTGCAATCGAGGTGCGGTCAGTTAGAAAGGCTTCCTGTTACAAAATAATTGTTACCGGCGATAGGAAGGCTCAACCCATCCGTGCTTCATGTTTTTATTTTTAATTAAATAATATTTCTGGACATTACACAACGCCATTTAGTCCCAAACTAAGCTAAGTTTGTACTATGGATGCTAGATAACTGATAGACATATTTAATCCTTTTTTGAAAATACTATAGATTAACTAACAGACAGTAGAAAATTACGATGTTCATCACATCATAATTTTCTGCTCGTAAGGATCGAACCCACACCCTCCGGAGTAAAGACCATTGCTGATCCACTGCGCTAATTAATCCAGACAATAAATTTTAATGTGAAGAAAACTATTCATTATTTTATTTTTGACCATAGCGTATTTAAAGTAAGGTATATATAGAGTAGAAGACCTACTTTAGGTCACTGAGGCAGCAGAGTAAGTAAGGTAAGAGTGAGGCTCTATTATTTATTATATATAGGACCCCAAGAGGTGATATTTCGTTTCAACAAGTAGGTGTCTTACTTTCTGTCTACAGCTTAGGGTTTAAAGAACAATAAAATATAATCCTTTCACCTAATCCATTTAAAAGCCGAACTGTATCCAAAATTTCATCAAAATTTATTTAGAAGTTGCGTCGGGACATTCAAACACCAAAATTCACTTTATAGTAGTAGGACTTTGAAATAAAGAATTCTGCGTAGTCTATTAATAACTTGAACTTCATAATCGTTATTTCCAGAATGTCGATTATTCAGACTATGTAGGTTATCCGGGGTGTTCGCTGCGTGGGTTGGAATGTTCAATATAGAGGGATTACGAGTTCTGCATTCTGATAATGCTCGGCTCACCCCCGCTTTTTCTTAATTATAGACGTGATATAGTTCAACTATAATAGACCTATAGATTGATAAGAAAACCGTAGCTTGTATGCCTTAAATTTGCTTTTTATTAATGATAGACGTGATATGGTTCAACTATAATAGGCCTATAGATTTATGAAATCAAAACGTAGCTTGTATGCCTTAAATTAATACAGCGTGTTCCAAAATTCAAGGATAAAACGGTAAGATGGTAGGCCAAACTTATATTTTTTTAAGTATAGACGGAAACCTCGGAAGATATTTTTTCTTTACCATGTCCACAATTTTATTGATATTTCTGATTTTTCTTATCTTACAGTAGTCTTCTACCATAGTCCGGAGTGTCTGTAGGTTTGACGCAAGCACCAATTCAAGTTGAAAAGATATTTAATTTTCAGTCAACTTTGTCTCATCATACTGTAAAAAATAAAGTCACAAAGATGGCAAGTTTTTTTTTCAGGAAAGAACCAAACTTGATAAATTGTTGATAGTAATCATTTTTATTAGCAAATTCTTGGAACTTAAATACGTGAAACAATACAGTTTAGTAACAGGAGTTAGATATACCTTCTTAAATAATAAACGACCTTATATCTGAAAAGGATTGTTTCATATTTACTACAAATGACATTAAAACGATTGTTACAAAAACAATGGCCGATATGTCCACATTTCCTTAAAACATTGCGTCGGTGCAGAGAAAGGTAGGCCAACCATTACAGGTTTACGCAAGATTGTCCAATAAGTATTTTATCCCTACAACTTTTTAGGAAAAACTGGACCCTACAATGCCAGACTGTATCATTTGTGCAACTTTTGAATTCAACAGTTAAAATGTTATCAAGAGAAAATGAACAAGTCGCATTTTAAAGTGTTTTTTACTTGTATGATTTATGGTCTTGATTGATTGTGGTTTATCTCTAATGGGATTGTATAGATTAACATTGAATAATTGAGAACTACTTGATGATCCGATTGGCGTAGTGGATGTGGCAATGGTCTGTCGCCGAAGGGTGTCGGTTCGATCCCCACGAGTGAGTGTAATGACGTGAAGAATTTTGTACTTTTATACTGGATGTTTGTCTATGAACTTGCAAAAAAACGTATGTTTATGTATGTCTATCAGTTATATATCTCCCATAGTACAAGCTTTGCTTAGTTTGAGACTAGATGGCGTTGTGCTAAATGTCCCAGAGTATTTATAACTGTGTATATATATGTATGTGTATATGTTTATACCAAGTTTCATCACAATCGGTTGGGCTACAGAACCACTATTTTTAGTCCCCAGCGTGTAGACGATTTGAAATTGTTAATTTAAACTTAAAAAAAGAAGAAAAGAAAGAAAGTTTTTCTTTGTTTCCTTCATTCTTTCTTAATTTACTTTTATTTTCTCCCCCTCCCCCCTTTTCCTCGAACAATGTGGCAACGTGATAAACCATAATAAACTTTATCGCATTTTAACGAGTCATAAAATGGGCATTTGTTTGCAAATACACCGCATTAGTTTTACTGCTGAGTGGAATGATTTCCGTTTAGCTTTTTGGAGATAAAAGAAACGGCTTTTATGATACAGGTCTTGAGGGGGGTAGTCAGAAGTTTTTGTCAATAATGCATTGATAATTAAATAGTAACTTTTTGCCAAATAAACCGGCTTTCTCATAATAAAAATTAGAAAATAACTTTTGCTATATTTTTAACCGACTTTCAAAAAAAGGAAGGAGGTTATCAATTCGACCGTATTTTTTATGTATGTTACGGCATATCTCCGGCATTTATGGATCGATTTGGAAAATTTCTTTTTGCATTCGAAAGAGTACAGTTCCAGTGTGGTCCCATTGAAATTTGGTTCAAGTCTGATCATGGGAAAAGGGAAATACATTTTTTTGCCACAAAATAGAAACCGACGTCCTCGCTCTAAAAAGTAGAAAATAGCTTTTATTTCATTTATATAACACAGATATTTTCTTCTCTTTATTACGAAAACTTGGCCAAATTCATATTAAAGTATGAAATAAGATTTTTAAATTAAAAATTTATTTTGTTTTTCTGCTAAGTTAAACTCTCTCCACCCTTTATAAGATCTCTTAAAATTTTAAGCGGAAATTACTTTAAAAAAAAACGGAACGGTAGTCGATAGTTTTTTAATAAATAAGTACTCTAATTGTAGAGAACGTGTCAAGGACGTGTATATCCTAGTTACTTATATACACGGATGTATGTATCTAGTTATATATGTATGTACCGATGTGTTTTCCATACTCGAAGTTAAATTGAAGTATATGTTCTGTGGTAATTAGAATTGGAACTTATTGTATATCATTTCCGGATCTTAAATTTTTTAGATGGTGATAAAATAAAAAACCGCTCTAGGCTTATCTTTTTATTTTTATTTATTTATTTTATATTTATTTTTCATGTTTCTTTCAGATAACATAGATCTATTTGTTAGTATAAAAGCTGATATGTTTATATTCGTAGATACATAGACCTTAACTAATTAAAAAAACAAGAAAATAAATAATTATCATCTTTTTCATGTCAAACATTACTTCCTTCCTTCCTTCAGATCAGCAATTCATGAGTTAGCGCGTTCAAACAAACAAAATGTTCAGATTTACATTCTAAGTATAGACCTCCATTCCTTCCTTCCGTAGCAGTCAGATAATAAACAAAAAAGTCAGTTAAAAATTTCAAGTCACATAGCACGTGTATGTAAGTCTGTAATTTTATTTATTTGTACCGATTCTAAGTAAACTTGTTATTATTGATAAGTAGGGACCTGTTTGGTGGGTAGTGAGAATTTAAAGTTATTACAAAAAGACTAAAAGATTTTGCATAATATGTTGGTGTGATCATAGAAAATAAAAGAGTATTGACCCGATTGGTGCAGTGGACGCAGCAATGGTCTATTGCGCCGGAGGGTGTGGGTTCAATCCCCACGAGTAGACAATTCTGATGTGATGAACATTGTAATTTTTTGTATAGAATGTATGTATTTACAAAAAAAGTAAGTTTAAGTATGTCTATCAGTTATCTAGTTTCCATAGTACAAGCTTTGCTTAGTTTGGGACTAGATGGCGTTGTGTTAAATGTCCAGGAAGATTTATTTATTTAATTTTTATCCTGCTGTACCGCGTGGCTTCGCTTGTAACAAAATGTTATATAACCGATAGCCTTCCTTTGTGAATTGTTTAACACACAAATAATTTTTGAACTCATATCATCAGTTCATGAGATTAGCGCGTTCATACAAACAGAATGTTCAGTTTTATATTATTAGTATAGAATAGACATTAATATCGTTACGAATCATACCATACATTCTTTAACCAACTAATAAAAAAGGTACAAATTACAGGATGTTTTTTTTAAGTATTTTTTTTAATCTAAGGAAGTCGATGTTTTTTGGAGAATCTTTTTAAGGTAGTAAAGATAATAAATAACTGTAGAAAATCTATATTCTAATCTCAAATCAATCTAATATCTCAAAGGCGGGTTTGTTACAACACTTATTACTCGAGATCTGCTGGACCAAATCGGCTGAAAATTCGTAGAGAGATAGCTTAGGACCAGGAGAAGGATATATAGAATACTTTTAATCCCGGAAATCCCACGGGAACGGGCTATATACGCGGGTGAAACCGCGGGGCATAGCTAGTCTATACTACTATACTAATATTATAAAGAGGAGAGATTTGTTTGTATTGAATAGGTTCCGAAACTGCAGGACCGATTTGGATAGAATTTTATACAGAGATTCTTTGAAACCCCAGATGTGACATAGGTTTTTATCCCAAAAGTCCTACAGGAACGGGATATATACGCGAGAGAAACCACGGAACTCAGCTAGCTAAGGACATAGAGAGTTTCTTTAAATAAAGTCAGACGAATTCGCGGAATAGAACTAGTGATATAGTTTTTATACAATAGTACAACCGCTTACAAAACATTACAGGAACAATAATGGTAATATCAAACACGTTCTAATCGTAACAATGGCTGCTTCTAAGTGACAACAGTCGGCCATGTTGGTTTTGTGTCGGCCAGTCGGTTGATAGTGTCGGCCAGAAAAGGTGAGAGATCTTGGAGACTTTTTTTTATATTTATAGATATAAGCGTTAGGAAATCTGAGCCAATTTTCTTAATAAAAATAGGAAAAAAAATACTATCTTCGGGGAAATAAGTGGAGGTAGACACAAGTTTTGAAACACTCATGAAGACAACTGTCATCTCAGTCTCCCGTGACCACGCTCGCTGTTAAGTGCTCGAAACGTCGGATTAATAATGTCAAATAATGTATAATAAACCGCGTTTAATATCGTTTAAATAGTATTTTGTTTAATATGGAAAGTACTAGCGTTAAAAACACAAGAAAATACGTTATTAAATAAGTTTGAGGTGAAATATTTATTGTGTTTAAAAGTAGCATTGTCCCGCGGTTTCTCTCGCGTATAACTATCGTTCTCGTGAGATTTCCAGGATAAAAGCTATCCTATGTCCTTTCTCGGGTTTCAAATAATATGTGTACAAAATTTTATCAAAATCGGTTTAGTGGTTTAGGCGTGAGACTAACATACAGACAGACAGAGTTACTTTTGTATTTATAATATTAAAAGTAAGGTTTAGTCAGATAGGTGCAGCTGTTCCGAAGGTCATACTTACATAATATCCGTAATTGATTTATGTTATTAATCTAAGCTATTAATAAATAGTATGTATGTATTACATACACAAATCGATTAATGCTCAGTTCCTATAAATCAGGTGAACTGCATGCCTGCTTTATCATAAATAATAAATTTTTGCCAAAAAGTAGAGCCGACTTCCTCGCTCTAAAAAAATGAAAATAACTTTAATTTTATTTTTGTTGAAATCTATACAAAGTCGGTGCAAAATCTTGTTAAATTGAAAATAGATAAAGGCACTCACTTTGTTAAAAAGCCAAGTACGGATAAAGCTCTATAAGCAAATCCTAGGAATATTATAAACTAGTTGTTTAGCGTGGATTTGCTCCCGTAGCATAATATAGTATTCGATTCGAATCGATTAATGGTCTAGCTAAGACAAAAATATTTTTTTAAATTGGTTAATTGTTCCTGATATTCACGCGTTCAAATAAACTAATCAACTTTATTTCAAGAAAGAAGAAGGAAAGATTATTTGCAACAATTATGCATTTTCAAATTCAAATTCAAATAGTTTTTTTCCAAATTGGCTTTTTTGAAAGCTCTGCATTTAGAATAAATTTCATTTGCAATAAAAATGCATTTATTAATATAGACCTGAGTTATTGATACCTAAACAAATCCATTCAATTTATATCCAGCGTCATCAAGGAAAAACTTATTAATTACAAATAGGTCCGTGTGCCTTCATTTCGTGCCGTGTGAAATATTTATACAATCAAGCGCTTTAAGCATTAGTATAAGGCAAACTCGCTTCCAGCGCCTGTATGTATGTACGTTTATATCTTTACCTACACAACGGATTTTGATGCGGTCTATGGGGGGGGGAGGTAATTTAGTGGGATTTTTCTATAAATAATTATTACTTAATTGCTATCATCTCTCTTTCCATATGCTAACAATCGGGGTATAATAGCTCAGGTATAGCGGTGATCCCTTGCTTCTATAGATTTAAATTCTAACCTATACTTTACGATTACATCATCACTGCATCGTATAAAACAAAGTCGCTTTCTGTGTCCCTATGTCCCTTTGTTTGCTTAAATCCTTAAAACTACGCAACGGATTGTGATGCGGTTTTTTTAAATAGATAGAGTGATTCAAGAGGAAGGTTTATATGCATGATAACATCGATTAAATAGTGGAGAAATACTGTTATATTTGAGGTTTCTAATGTGATGTCGTTAATTATCAATTTTTTCCGCTTACATTGCAAACGCAGGCTGAACCCTACGATTATCAAAAGTTCACAGTTTTTCTGTAGTGTATTTAGTATCAGCATATCACCCGTGCGAAGCCGGGGCGGGTCGCTAGTACAAACTATAATGTAATTCACGAAGTCTTTACAAGAAAAGATTGTTAAAACAAAAGCGCCGTAACCGCTTCAAGTGCGAGGTTTTGCACGCGAAGCGCGGGAAACATTGTGACCGCAAAATGAATACTAGCTTCTTATCGTGCAAGTTCTGTTAATTATAACTTGTGATTTTTCATTTTATATAACATTGTATATTGTTTGGATAATTGGGAGTGAGAGAAATTTATGTGAGAGAGAAAAAATAGAGTGCTATCAGCTATGTCTGTGTTATTTACATTGTGATAAGTTATTGATTGATTTATTTGTGTTTTTGAGAAGTGCTATATTCAATGATATATATTACATATCATTGAATATATTATAGTCTTTGTTTGTTGCAAGCTAATATATTGGATTAAGAATATTTACTTATAATTATTACCGTGATAAATACTAAGTTTATGTCTGTCTTTGGGATTTTTACTCTGTGGTATGTATATGAATATAAGAAAAGTGAATTAAATAAAAAAATATCGATAATATATCATGCATTGTGTATTTCATAGATCTTATCGCGTGAAATTTTAATATAAGAATTACTAGCTGACCCGACAAATTCGGACCGTGATTTATTGGACAGTTATTTGTATGAAAATAAAATTATTGTATTTTTTTCTCAAAATTTCTTTTGGGTTTCTCAAGTTTACAACCTTCACTAAACTTTCACAAACATGTCTGACCAAAATTATCGAAATCGACCCAGCCATTTTCGAGTTTTAGCGCGTCAAACGAAAAGCAATTGATTTTCGTATACCCTTAGATATGTATCTATGTATTATTGTTGAAATCTGTACAAAGTCGGTGCCTTTACCTCTTAAAAATGTAACAAGATTTTGCATCGACTTTGTATAGATTATAACAATAATAAAATAGAAGTTATTTTCTACTTTTTAGTGTGAGGAAGTCGGGTCTATTTTTTTGCTAAAAGTTATACTAATAACTTAATAGGAAATCGGTTTTATTTTTTGGCGAAAAGTGAACCTATTTCACATACTAAATAGAAGAAAGAAAAAAATGTTTATTTCGCAGAACGCAAAATAAAATATAAATTACAACATTATGAGGAAGATGGTTAGTGTACTATGTTCTTTGAAAAAGGTTTAGCTCAGCATAAGTTGAGGTCAAACAACCCCAACACTGATTTTCTGTCTGAACCTAAAGAGAGAATTTAATAAACTGAAACATATAAAACAAATAAATATAAAAATAAATAGTGTTAAGGATATCGAAGGAAGTGTGGTGATATATATTTAAACAGATAGGAAGTTTATATATATGTTATAAGTTCGTTTACATTTATAAAAGAAGAAATAATTATAGATATATTTTATATGAAATAGTAAATATAATGTATAATAACAAATATAATAATATTAAGGTAATAGCTGATGAAAAAAAATGAAAAATTGCTTTATTCATAAAACATTTTACAATTGACACAGTTACACTGCTTCCACATTAGGTCTCCCTGTGTTGTGGAAGACAGGCTCCTTCTGTGTGTGTGTGTGGGTGTGTGTTTTAATGTGTGTAAATGTAATAGTTTTGTAGTAATCAGTCGTTGTGTTGGTTGGAAGGCTATAAGAGTAGGAAGGTTTAGGGGATGATAGGTAAGTAATTAAAATTTTCAGTGATGTTGTAATAGCTAATACAGTTTATTTTGCCTGCCGTCCTTAGCCAGGTGTCACTGTTACACCAATCTCTTCTAGTGCATATCGTGACAAGCTAGTCTTGACTCGTGAGTCATGTGCGTTACACCATAGACGATAGAACAATTGCTATGTGAATGGAGCTGTCCTAGTTTGTTATGGTCACCTTGTGGCTCGCCTTGGTGTGCTGTATACAGGGTGGTTCACAAATATATCTTATTTATTAAATTGTTAAGTTAACTAGGTGAAATAGTGAGAATAATTTTGTTTCCGGATGCGTCATCAAAATTTGATATAACATTTCTCTCAGTTCTTATTCCTTATAAAAATATAAGGTAAAAACTTTAATCGCCCTGAGTTTGTAATGTATTAATTACTTAAGCTTTTTTCATATGGAAATCGCGTCTTCCACCCCCC